>JASANE010018639.1:0-29165 GCA_030248225.1 Trileptium ribeirensis | reverse complement strand
ATTGCTCAGGGAAATGCTGTCAGCTATCAGGCTGCATTGACAGCAAGCCTAATGTAGAGAAATGATTGAATATAAGTTTGTAGTCATTGAGAAGAAGTTCACATCCAAAAAACGGCGAGACTATCTCGTAATTGTACCTAGCAACAGCTCCGCTAGGCACAAAAATCTACGCGAAATTGTTGACTTTGTTACAAATGAAAACACTTATATCATAAGTCTTGATAGTGGGGTACAGAACGTTTTGCACTTAAAGAGTGAGACCACCTCATGTCCGCTCGAAACCGCGTGTGGGCGGATTACAGTGAGATCACATTCTCCGTCCTGTTTCGATTTGTGATCTGTATGAATTGTAATATAACACGTGGTATGAGTATTATCAACGTAATATGGAGTCTCGGTAAACATATATATATTGTACCAACTTATTTTTAGGATGCCAAAACTAAACACAATACTGAGACCCTATATGTTTTCAAAAATGTTAGTCCGAATACAAAATTTTATGCTATATGTGGACCCGATGTGAGTTGACGCATTTATGTATTTCACCTGAAAATAATTATTAGAAACGGGACGAGGTGTCGGGAAGACGCCATATAATTTGACAACAGCAGAAACACAAAAAGGTGGGTTGTGGCGGCTTCTTAGAAACGCAAAGCACACATTAGTTTGAAGAGTTTGGCGCGTTTGTGATACCACCCCGCTCAGACCCCTTATAACGCCATTTTGAAGTAGCGGCTCGGAGGTCCTTTTTGATATTTTTCCGCAATTAATCATTTTTTTATTATTAAAGTAAGACTTTACAGCTTTGAAGTTAGGTATCTCAGCGGGCTAACCAAACGGTTCACGCTCGGGCATTTAGTTTTATATAATTTAGAAAAAGTTTTTTAAACGAACATAAATATAAATGAAATAATACTCGCCGATTATTATTACTACTAGATGAATCCAAAATGTAATATCAACGGAAAACCATTCAAGTCGATGGGTATAAATTGTAAATTGATAGAAAAACTGTTTACACCTCGTCTTTTGAAATAATAGATCATGCTTATAGATAATGCGCAAAACTAAACAACAGTTAGGTAATCTAACTTTTTTATACTGAATTGTTGCTGAAAAAGTGTAAGTTAAGAATAATTTAGATCAATTTTCCGTCGACAAACTGTGATGCAATCTATTTTTTGCTTCCATTGCTCCAAAAACCACGTTTGCGACCACTACCGAATTACCGCATTTTTCGCGCCTTCGGTAACACGTAGCTGAAATTGTAAACTGTCGCTGTAGCAGATAACTGATAATACTAACACGATCCTAGTTTATCAGTGACTACGGTAGCGTATATTGTGTTTCAACAAGAAAATAATTCATAAACGATATGATATAGATTGGCTGTAACCTATGTTTAGAATGCTTCTATTCTCCACGGACCACCTAGATAAGTATCAGAATGCCATAAGTTTAAATTTAATTTAAATTTTAAACAAAAATTTAAAACATTTAAATTGTTATCTCAAAGGGAATCGTTTCAAATTTAAACAAAATTGTTAATTTGTAAAAACCACATAGCTTAGGCTGGTGCGGGCGAATTTACTAAATATACAACAAAACTTCGATAAAGTATCTATTTTTGTATTTTTCTAGATAAATTAGTATTCGAATAAATAGTCTTATTTTGGAAATGGTAAACGCTATAAAAGAGTCAACATTATATGAAATTTTAAAATTAGCAAAAGATAAATTTGTCATCGAAATAAAATTATGTATACGAAAAAGTATCAAAAAATATCACTGTTAATAATGGATAAATTACGCGGAAAAGGAATAAAAATTTAAAAATTACTTAGGTATTTGTCTCGACTTTACTTTATTGTTTTTGAGGCTGTTACAAATGATAATGCTCTGCTTCTGATAATTACATTTGTAACTGTTACTAGTCATTGGCTTTTGAAGACAAACTTATCATTACCTGCTAACTATGGAAAAATAAATTCAATTATTTAGATTTGTTGTAAGACTCTACTTCTTCCTGTTTTTTCTGTGGCTGTACGAGCAGCTCAAAGATTGCTTCTGATAATTATTACGTTGTATGGGTATCAGTTGGTTTATAAAGTACAAAATTGTCGCATATCTCTCTGTGGAGAAGATACTTTCATTATTCAATTTGAATTCAGACTTTTACTAAAGCTCTAACTGCAGGATGCCAAAGCTTTGTTTTCTCGTCTCCTTCGTTAAAGCTGTACCTGCTTACGTTTGTAAAAACTAAATTCTTGAATGGAATATTTGTTTAAAATTAGGCTTAAATTCATCGTTAAAAAACGCGGGCTACGATTAAAGCTACGATGAAAGAAGCAATCATTGTTGTTACAATTTTTGAATAAAAACCAACTTACGAAAAATATGGAATACAATTTCTTTTAATAATATTGTATCCTGGGTACTGACAACGTAAATATTACAATTACAATCAGAAAATATAAAATGCTAATTTTAACAAATTTTTAGTTAAAAAAGATATAAAATACGTAATTCTAATTATACCAGAATAAATTATAGTAGAATTATTCTGATAGATTACAACTTATATATTTATTTGATCAGGATGGTTGGTAATAATATATTTAATACTTTATCTACTTATAGTAATTAAACAATTTTCTGCAATATATTCGCGATTGTTACATTATACAATAGTTATAATTATTCTAGGTAGTCTAGCCAATGTCGACCTGAATACTGACTAATATCGATGTCTGAGTGATCATTCTTAAACTTTAATCTAAGTGAACACAATTTTATAAATTCCTCAAATACTTTTTAATATTACCAAAATGTGAAAATTTGGTTTTTATTGCCTAGAAATTTTGATACTGTACAAACTTGGCAAACGTTATAAATTAGTGAAATTACTAATGATTTTAAAAACATATTTTATTTAGAAAGTAATATATTTATAAATAATATTGTCGCGAATACTACAATATCAAAAATTTCCAGGTATTCACTGCGCTTATTGTTAGTTTCTAATTCGCAAAAAATTCATCCGAAATGAATATAACATAAAGGAATTATAAAGTCGTCACACTGTGTTACAATAAATCATACCTTTATTTTCACAAAAAATATTTGAGTACCATTATATATTTTGTATCAGTTTAAAATACGGTATGTAAGGTAATGTGGAGAGACTAAGTCTATTTAGGCATTTTGAAAATGTACTCGATATACATTAGAATATATTGTTACAAATCATATGTTACATTCTAAAAAAAAAAAAAATATATAAAATTTCTATTTAAATTATCCGACGCTCCAAAAATTAAAATTTGAGTTAATTTCTAATACTTTAAGCTTTTCTTGGTTCCGTAGTTTGACTAGAATTGGCGGAAATAGTTTCACTAATAACTACCAAACCGATTTACTTGGAAAAATAGTATGTTATTTGAGTTTACGATGGATTTTTGCTTCTTAATGAAGTTCTATTGTACTGTCTGTTGTTAATGTTTGACAATTGACAGTGGTTGAAATAATTGATTCGGTTCCTGTGGATACAGTACTTCCATTGACAGTGTTAGTTAGGATTGGCTCGGCCTTCTACTAAATTGGATAACGCTTTTGCGCATATATACACTGTTGTGAAGCATCAGTCACAGGGAGCTGATTCATAGAAGCTGACGTTTGAATTTTTCGCTGGAACCAGTATCAAACTTCTTTATAACAACACTGCTAGTGGATATTATATTTCCGTAAGGTACTGTTACAACATAGGCTACTATGTTGTATTGTCAACGGTGCAATTTTGAGCCATGGATTTTTCGAATCGAAGTGCCGCAGTTGTTCTGCTTAAAATGATTGTCGGTATCTATGTTCGGCGAATGATTCAAGACTAACCGTAAGCAATACGATTTGGCAGTTGCGGAGTAGCGATTTCAGATTGCAGAAAATTATTGAAGCGAACACCATTTAGAGCCCGCAGCTCGATCGTTTTCTTCGAATGCCTGTTCAAAAGGATTCGTGCAACTTCGCTGACAGTAATCTTTTTTTGTACGCCAATAATGGATATCTTTTCAAATAACATTTTGGCAGTCGTAAATTTTGACAGCTGTCAGATGGAAAATTTTCACCAAGTACGTCATTTTTGACATTCAGTTTGCACTGAGATGTGTACCCGTATTGAGTCATGGACTGTTTCTGTTGGTGTCACTTGGTTTTTCGAGAAAGGTTTATTTTGGGCTCCATCTTGCATAGAGTTGGTTGGCATAATGTTACCCCCATAAAGTGGGTCGCTCGAAAATTACTGTGCTAGACGGTAGCGCCAGGCGTTAACATTAGCAAATAGCATCTAAATGAATAGGGTACAATGACACTTGTTGAACGCTGTTTAGGAGGACGAACAAAAAAGTTTATAGCGCTCCCTCAACATTACTTGGTAATAATTTTTGCTTATCGCATAATTTATAGTCTGCTCGTTCATTAACAGACGTCTTGCAACTGTTTACACTTGTACATTGATTATTATGCTTTGACATTTTGCTAATTTTGACGGCAAAATTTTGACTTTTGGCTTTATTTTTCAGTTGAAAATTTAATAAAAGGTCTCTAGTAACTGCCGACGGTTTTTGTCGGTATTGTAAAACGTCGCTCAACATAAGCCCAAAGTGGTTGATCAGGGTACCGCAATTTTTTGTGGAAGAGTTATCATAAGCGATTAGGTTCTGAATCGTTTGCTGTTCGATGAACCGCAGCACTCACTATTATACTGCATTCAGTTGTGTTAATCCGAGACCTGCACTGCAAATAAGTCCAGCAGCTGACGATTGACAAAACTGACTGTCTGATTTGTTCTAACGTTTTGTTTAGTCTAAGCTTTCATTTTTGGTATTAAGATAATTTGTCAGCTCAACTAAGCAAAACGATATGCTTAAAATGGCTCCTAAAACACGCCGCGAGCAACATGTAAATTCCCATTCAAACTGTAACGTCGTGTTATACGTGAAGCAAACAAGCGTACCAATGGTACACGATAATCCGCTTGTGCCTAAAGTAATACAAAGCAGCGTACGACGACGGGGCCATTGAATACCCCAAAAAGCTGACGTAGACCAGTTACAATAAACACTTTTTCTTTCAATTTGCATCTTTGCGATTGTTCTTGTCGCCTGATCAAAGCAACATTTTGTCCCTCTTTGTATTTGTCGGTTTGCTAAGTGGGAGTTGTGATAATCCTTGGCTCCTGTCCATTGTGGCCGTGTCAGTTCAGCCACATACTGAAGATCCAGTTAAATCAATGTTTTTGCAACAATTATACTCCGATCTTGGTTTTCTTATCGTACTATTTGTTTCAGAGTAGAGACAAAGAACTGTGATATGTCTAAATAGTTTGTTTGTATATAGCTGAAATATGGTATTTCCAAATTTGTGGGTAACCAGGACCGTTTTTGCACTGACAACAAAGGATGTGCCCTACTTATACATCAAATTCAAATCGTGCTTTTTGAGCTAATTGGCGATCCAAGAAGCTAATTCCTTTTGGATTAAGTAATTATATTTGAGATATATACCATTTTTCCATTTTCATTTAATACTAGTGAAGGAAAAGTGCATAATGTAACAATGATATAGATACAGAATATATATATGGAAGCGCCTCGTTGGCGAATTCCCAGCTACCTCAAACGTTGAACTTTCATTAATGATATTTGAAAATAAATAGCCAACAGACATAAAAACAAAAGCAAATATAGGTGATCCTGTAAGTCGTTCTTAGAATCTCCCTGCACACAAGTCATTGTTGAACACATAGCGAAAATTCTGGTATCACTCTATTTAGTTCCGACAATGCCTTTCAGAAAATGTCCATTTCCGCCATTTTTATAATAAAAAATATTTTTTAGAATTTTTATGTTACCGGTACCTTTGGTATCAAAATTTTCAAAATTTATTCCGATATCTAAATGTCATATATCGTTCAAACTCGCCATTCGACGAGCTGAGCTGCTTGGCGTGAACGTCAGCGAAATCTCATGGATTAAGTAATTTCTTCTATTTATGTAAAAACTAAGCCTTGGGTTAACACCTTAATCATTTGCTTAACACGAAGTCGTTTACTAAGAAAAGATTTTCCTGATTTTAACGTCATTCTAGTCAGCTCGTCAATTCGGATAAAGTATGTATAAAATTATATTTATCGAAAAAATATAAATCTATAATCATTACGTTTTGCCATAAATATGGCCGAAATTGACATTTTCTGAGACGCATCGCCGAGCTAAGTTGATCAGTACTAAAATTTATATTGTACGTTTAAAATTGGGAATTTGTAGCCTATGTGGTTCTAGGAAACATGTATTGCCACGACAAATTACACACACTCCAATTTATCTACATACCATCATTTCTACGTCAATATCTATTTCTATTGTAATTAGTCCTAATGTTTTATTGTGTCACCACTTATTATAGATACAGTTTATTTTACACACTACATACTAACAATCAACAACAGATAAAACGATACACATAGACGGTTGAACCATACTCACCGACCAATCTTTAATCGTGCAGCTTTTGAGGTAGACTGAGTCCCTGATCTAACTGATCAACCTTTTAATATTCAAGCTAAGCCTTACTCTTAAATTTCTCTTAGTTAATTTCTTTAACCTATCGAAAATTTCATCAAGGTATCCAAGATTTTCTCCTGTTCCGTACCCTTAAACATCTCCTCTTAAACTTAGGTGAATTTTAGTCGCTAAAGAACCGTTTTTAGAAGTTTCCGAGCATTCCTAACTATAAACATAATTTATAATTTTAGCCAAAAATCCAGTAGATATACATATAATGTAGGCCTAATGTTTAAGGCACTCAACCCTTACACTCAAATCCGTCATATCTCCAGCTTATGCCTTACACTTACACAAAACGCTTGTAAATGTACTACTCTCTACAAAACTCTCCTGAAAATTAGTTAAGTCTTAAAAATGATCCCTCAAGATGTACATAAGTCCCAATACATAATAAAGCGTATACATGCTGAACCACTGCGACAAGCGCAATGAAGCATATACACGAAAATGCATATACACATACATGTAGCAATGTGGTTTTGTTTTGACTGTGGAGTTGGGAGTCGCGATGCAGAGCAACTTGTTGATTTTGTAATTTTGCTGAAACATTGTTAATTAAAAGGTCGCAAAATAAATTTGACATTTTAGTTTGTGAAAGATGTTTATAGTTAGGAATGCTCGGAAACTTCTAAAAACGGTTCTTTAGCGACTAAAATTCACCTAAGTTTAAGAGGAGATGTTTAAGGGTACGGAACAGGAGAAAATCTTGGATACCTTGATGTGAAATTTCGATAGGTTAAAGAAATTAACTAAGAGAAATTTAAGAGTAAGGCTTAGCTCGAGTATTAAAACGGTTGATCAGTTAGATCAGGGTCTCAGTCTACCTCAAAAGCTGCACGATTAAAGATTGGTCGGGTGAGTATGGTTCAACCGTCTATGTGTATCGTTTTATCTGTTGTTGATTGTTAGTATGTAGTGTGTAAAATAAACTGTATCTATAATAAGTGGTGACACAATAAAACATTAGGACTAATTACAATAGAAATGATATTGACGTAGAAATGATGGTATGTAGATAAATTGGAGTGTGTGTAATTTGTCGTGGCAATACACGTTTCCTAGAACCACATAGGCTACAAATTCCCAATTTTAAACGTACAATATAAATTTTAGTACTGATCAACTTAGCTCGGCGATGCGTCTCAGAAAATGTCAATTTCGGCCATATTTATGGCAAAACGTAATGATTATAGATTTATATTTTTTTCGATAAATATAATTTTATACATCACTTTATCCGCATTGACGAGCTGACTCGAATGACGTTAAAATCAGGAAAATCTGTTCTTGAGTAAACGACTTCGTGTTAAGCAAATGATTAGGTGTTAACCCAAGGCTTAGTTTTTACATAAATAGAAGAAATTACTTAATCCATGAGATTTCGCTGACGTTCACGCCAAGCAGCTCAGCTCGTCAATGCGGTTTGAACGATATATGACATTGGATCTATATCGAGAATAAATTTTGAAAATTTTGATAACCAAAGGTACCGGTAACATAAAAATTCGAAAATATTTTTTATTATAAAAATGGCGGAAATGGACATTTTCTGAAAGGCATTGTCGAACTAAATAGAGTGATACCAGAATTTTCGCTATGTGTTCAACAATGACTTGTGTGCAGGGAGATTCTAAGAACGACTTACAGGATCACCTATATTTGCTTTGTTTTTTCTATGTCTGTTGCTATTTATTTTCAAATATCATTAATGAAAGTTCAACGTTTGAGGTAGCTGGGAATTCGCCAACCGAGGCGCTTCCATATATATATTCTGTATCTATATCATTGTTACATTATGCACTTTTCCTTCACTAGTATTAATGAAATGGAAAAATGGTATATATCTCTCTAAATATAATTACTTAATCCAAAAGGAATTAGCTACTTTCGATCGCCAATTAGCTCAAAAAGCACGTTTGAATTTGATGTATAAGTAGGGCGCATCCTTTGTTGTCAGTGCAAAAACGGTCCTGGTTAGCCCACAAATTTAAATACCATATTTCAGCTATATACAAACAAACTATTTAGACATATCACAGTTCTTTGTCTCTACTCGAAACAAATAGTATGATAATAAAACCAAGATCGGAGTATAATTGTTGCAAAAACATTGATTTAACTGGATCTTCAGTATGTGGCTGGACTGCGACACGGCCACAATGGACAGGAGCCAAAGGATTATCACAACTCCACTTAGCAAACCACAAATACAAAGAGGAGATATGTTGCGGCTTCCAACGATCAGGCGACAAGAACAATCGCAAATACGCAAATTGTAAAGAAAAAGTGTTTATTGTAACTGGTCTACGTCAGCTTTTGGGTATTCAATGGCCCCGTCGTCGTACGCTGCTTTGTATTACTTTAGGCACAAGCGGATTATCGTGTACCATTGGTCTAACGCTTTGCTTTATGTATAACGGACGTTATGTTCTAATGGGAATTTACATGTTGCTCGCGGCTGCTTTAGGAGCCATTTTAAGCATATCGTTTTGCTTAGTTGAGCCTGATAATAATTATCTTAGATCAAAATCGAAGCCAGCATCAGCTCAACAAAACCAACAAATGCAACAGAGTCAGTTTTGTCAATCGTCAGCTGCTGGACTTATTTGCAGTGCAGGTCTCGGATTAACACAACTGATGCAGTATAATAGTGAGTGCTGTGAAATCTCATCGAGCAGCAACGATTCAGAAGACCTTAATTCTATGATAACTCTTCGACAAAAAGCATCGTGGTACCCTGATCAACCACTTTCGGCTTATGTTAGCGACGTTTTACAATCGACAAAAACCGTCGGCAGTTACTCGAGACCTTTTATTAAATTTTCAATGCGTAAAAAATCAAGCGAAAAGCTCAAAATTTTGCCTAAAATTAGCAAAATGTCAAAGCATAATAATCAATGTACAAGTGTAAACAGTTGCAAGACGTCTGTTAATGAACGCAGAGACTATAAATTATGCGATAAGCAAAAATTATCTACCAGTAATGTTGAGGAGCGCTATAAACTTTTTGTTCGTCCTCCTAAACAGCGTTCAACAAGTGTCATTGTACCCTATTCATTTGATGCTATTGCTAATGTCACGCCTAACCCGGCTACCGTCAGTAATTTTCCCAGCGAACCACTTTATGGGTGTAACACATTATCAACCAACTCTATGCAAGATGGAGCCAAAAATAAACCTTTCTCGAACAACCAAGTCACACCAACAGAAAACAGTCCACCACTCAATACGGTAGCATCTCAGTGCAAACTGAATGTCAAAAATGACGTATTTGGTGAAAATTTTCCATCTGACAGCTGTCAAAATTTACGACTGCCAAAATGTTATTTGAAAAAATATCATAATTATCGGCGTACAAAAAAAGATTACTGTCAGCTAAGTTACACTAATCCTTTTGAACAGGCATTTGAAGAAAACTATCAAGCTGCGGGGTCTAAACGGTGTTCGCTGCAACTTAATTTTCCGCAATCTGAAATCGCTACTCCTGCAACTGCCAATCGATCGCTTACGGTTAGTCTTGAATCATTCGCCGACCATAATCCACAAATCATTTTCAGCAGTAACAACTGCGGCACTTCGCATTCGCAAAATCCATGGCTCAAAAATTGCACCGTTGCCAAAGATAGTAGCCTATGTTGTAACAGTACTGACGGAAATACAATATCCACCAGCAGTGTTGTTATAAAGAAGTTCGATACTGTTCCAGCGAAAAATTCAACGCAGCTTCTTATGAATCAGCTCCCTGTGACTATGCTTCACAACAGTGTATATATGGCTAAAAAGCGTTATCCAGATTTAGTAGAAGGCCCGAACCAACCACCTACTACAGCTGTCAATGGAAGTATTGTATCCACAGGAACCGAATCAATTATTTCAACCACTGTCAATTGTCAAACATCAACAACAGATACAAATAAACTTATTAATAACAAATCCATCGTCAACTCAAATAACAGTACTCGTATTCCAAGTAAATCGTTTTGGGTTATTAGTGAAACGCATTCTGCCAATTCCAGTGAACGTATGAACGAAGAAAAAGCTTTAATGATTAGAAAATTACTCAATTCTCAATATGGAGTGCGTCGGATGATTTTAGAAGAAATTTAATATAAGCTGACAATTACATAGGTATCATACTATGCAACAATATATTTCTAATGTATATCGAATACATTTTCCGAGTGCCTAAATGAACTTAGTGTCTGCACACTACCTTACATACCGTATTTTAACTGAATACAAAATATATTGTGGTACCAAATATTGTGAAATAAAGTCGGCAACTTTTATTTCACGCGGCTACGGCTTTGATCATTCCTTTATGTCATCTTCATTTCGTGGATGCTTGCGAATTAGAAACTAACAATAACGCAGTGGTGAATACCCTAACGTTTAATTGTATATTTTCGCGAAATTATTTTCGATATTCTCACTTTCTAAAGAAAAATATGCTTTCAAAATCAGTAGTAATTTCACTAATTTAAAACGCTTGCCCTAAAGTTCTGCAGTCTCAAAATTTCGATACAAAAATTTCCACATTTTGTAACATGATGAAAATATTGAGGAACTTTGAAATTGTGTTCACTTATTAAAATTCAACACCACAGTCAGAATAGGTCAGATTAGTCAGAATTAGGCTGACAGGAACTTTGTCGATATAAAGCCGTTATGTGATGTGAGATGCCGCCAACATTTTATAGAAATTCGTTCAAATTATGATAGCCATAAAGAATTAAACCATGCATTAACTATTTCTGACAAATAGAAGTATATAAGTCCATCAGAAATATTGAGACATAGATTTTATTCTGGGTAGAATTAGAATTATGTATTTTATATCTTTTATGAAAAATTTTGTTTAGAATTAGAATTTTATATTTCTATTGAATTGTAATATTCACGTTCAATACCCAGGATACAATATTATTAAGCAAATTTGATTCCATATTTTCGTAAGTTGTTTTTATTCAAAAATTGTAACAACAATGATTGTTCTTTGATCTAGCTTTAATCAGCCGGTTTTTCGAACACTAATTTAAGCCATTTTAACGAAATATTCCATTCAAGAATTTAGTTTTTTACAACGTAAAGATTACAACTTTACGAACACGAGAAAGCAAGCTTTGGCATCCTGCAGCTAGAGCTTTAGAAAAGTCTGACAAATTAAAAATAATGAAATATCTTTCCACAGAGAGATATGCGACAATTTTGTCTTCTATAAACCAACTGTTACCATACAACGTAATAATTAGAAGCAATCTTTAGCGCCCTACAGCCAGATAAAACAGAAGAATAAAGTCTGACAAATCTAAATAATTTGAATTTTATTTTCCATAGTTAGCGGTAATGATAAGTTTGTCTTCAAGAGCCAACTATTAGCATACAAATGTAATTATCAGAAGCAAGCATTATCATCCTACAGCCTGAGAAACAATAAAGTAAAGTCGGACAAATCCTAAATAATTTTAAATTTTATTTTTCCACAGTCGGTATTTTATTTATCCACGATAACAGTGACATTTTTAAGCAACGGTTCGTATACAAAGGTAATTCCGATGACAAGACTATCTGTTGAGATTTAAAAAAAACATATAATGTTCCTATTTCTTGCACGTTTACCATTTAGAATAGCTATTATTCGAATACTAATTTATCTCCGGATACAACCTGTAGACACTTGCATGGTTTTGTCGTATATTTATAAATTTGCACCACCTAAGCTATGTGGTTTTTACAAATTAGAAACAATTTTGTTTAAATTTAAACAATTTTTGATTAGAAACAATTTAAATGTTTAAATTTTGTTTAAAATTTAAATTAAATTTAAACTTATGGCATTCTGACTGATTTAGGTGGTCGTGGATAAGAGAAGATTTAAACATTTAGTTACACAGCCAACTATATCATATCGTTTTGAATTGTTTTTTCTTGTTGGAACACAATATACGCTACCGTAGCTCACTGACTTAGCACCCGTTTAGATTATTTATTGCTACAGCGACAGTTTAGATTAGTTTATGCTACAGCGACGGGCGCGAAAAAATGCGGTAAATTCGGTAAGTAGTCGCAACGTGGTTTTTGGAGCAATGGAAGCAAAAAATAGATTGCATCACAGTTTGTCGACGGAAATTGCAATCTGAATTCCTTCTTAACTTACACTTTTTCAGCAACAATTCATATAAAAGTTAAATACCTATGACCGTTGGGTTAGCTTTGCGCATTATCTATAGCATTATCTATTATTTAAAAAGACATACACATGTAAACACCTTTTCTATCAATTTGACAATTTATACCCATGCATTAATGGTTTTCGTTGATATCATTTTGGATTCATCTCATAGTAATAATAATGCCAAGTATTATTTCATTTATATTTATGTTCGTTTAAAAAACTTTTTCTAAATTATATAAAACTAAATGCCGAGCTGAGACCGTTGGGTTAGCCCGCTGAGAGCTGCTAATTTCAAAGCTGTAAAGCTGTACTTATGATGTGGAGAAATGATAATCCGGAGAATATCAAGGACCTCAAGCCACTACTTTTGCAATGGCGTTATAAGGGGGTCTGAGCGGGGTGGTATACCAAACGCGCCAAACTCTTCAAACTAATGTGCTGTTTACGTTTCTAAGAAGCCGCCACAAACCACCTTTTGTGTTTCTGCTGTTGTCAAATTATATGGCGTCTTCGACACTAGTGTTTCTAATGATATTTTCAGGTGAAATACATAAATGCGTCAACTAGCATCGGTAGCAATATGGCGTAGACTCTGTACGATAACATTTTTGAAAACATATGATTTCAGTATTGTGTTTGAGTTTGGCATCCTTCAATCAGTTGGTACAATATATATGTTTACCAAGACTCCATATTTACGTTGATAGTGCTCATACACCACGTGTTATATTACAATTAGTACAGATCACAAATCGAAACGGGTAAATGTGTCACGGGTCGCCCATTGCGCGCGGGGGTTTCGACAAATATAGCATGAGGTGGTCTCACTCTTAGCAAGTGGGATCACCCTGCTACCCCGGCTATCGAGACTTATGATATAAGTGTTTTCATTTGTAACAAAGTCAACAATTTCGCATAGATTTTTGTGCCTAGCGGAGCTGTTGCTAGTACAATTACGAGATAGTCTCGCCGTTTTTGGATGTGAACTTCTTCTCAATGACTAAAGTTATATTCAATCATTTATCTACGTTAGGGCTTGCTGTCAATGCAGCCTGATAAGTAACAGCATTTCCTGTGTCAAAACTACAGTCACAACCCAAAGTTATTATTACCAGCTACACTGAGTGGCAAGGTTGAAAATTGTAATTTCTGCTCGCTTCGTGATAATTCGATAGCCCATGTATGAACGACCACAACACCACAACGGAACACAACTAGCTGATTTTATATATACATTTAGCCTGAAAAATTGCAAAGCTTAGCAATACGTGCCTCATGATGCAGCACCCTTTGCGTATATATCTCTGTAATGCAGTTCAATATTTATAATGTTTCAATAGCACAAGTTCTTGCTACAAATGCGTACATTTTAACCGCGAATCAGATTAGGTTCACAAAATCTTCTAAAAATAAAGTGGAGTTGTTCTAGCGGGAAAAATTCTCGATTCCATTCGGTCGAAAACCATACCGAAAACAAAAAACCCTCCCAATACCGAAGTCCGGTTACACAACTTCCCTGTCGGCTTCCTACTGAACAGTGTCCCTACGATCCGGGCTTCCTCGACTCTCAAGTGTGAGGAAATATACACCTAGTCCCAACGAAATGATTAGCTTACCAGGCCGCAGGCGAGCTGTACCAGCGTGTTCGGTCTTTGTATTGTGGTATTATTCATTAGACGTCCCCCTGGGATAGTCAATCTCCAAGACCTATGTATATGTAATAAGGTTGACTCGTCAGTAACCATCTCTCTCTCACAACTTTTCAGGATGTTTTTGCACCATTACCTGTAACCTCATCAGTGCTTATTAACACTAATAAATTTGATAGATGTAGAGCAATGTATATTTGACTTGTGATGTTCATTTTTATATCTTTGATTTCCGGTCAACGGAACTCGTTCGCCGACGACGACTGGATGCTGAAAGTCAATGTCTTGCCACTCAAGGCAATTTTTGAATGGCACCTTCGCCTGTCCGAACGTGCCTGTTATCTATCCTTTCCTAGCGAAGGCGCTCAGGGCATGTTTTCGAAAAATTGAGTAAAGGTGAGGAAACTTTGAAAATAATATGGCCTGATCGTCGTTTTACTCAACTTCTCTGTGCGTTGTCGTTGTTGGATATTTATTGGATATTATTGTTTGTTGGATCTCTCGTTGGATCTACTTTGGGCGAATTTTCCTGAAAGAATTGTATAAAATTTGGGACCTACCAAGTTCTAAGGGCCATGGAAAAGGGTCGGTAATAACTGACTAGCTGAAACCTATATGCAAGTATTGCTTTGGTACTGAATTAACACAAGCATTCTTGGTTAGGGTGGGAGGTAATACGAGCTTTCCTACAGGTGGAAGGTTTACCATTGGCTGCTTGACACGTATTTGGTTCAATCATCAATTGATCGGTTTATTCAACTATAGCAGGTTCATCTTATTTCATTGCCATGGCACACACAGTGTACCTTGGATGTATGGAAACTGTTTGCTTTCACAAACTTTGAGAATTGCCGCTAACTATTATAATTTCGCATAAAAGACAATCGGTAATTACTCGCTCACAGAATAATGCGCCTATCTACTCGAAAATTTTTGCTATATACAACATGTCGTATGTTACTATGTTACATACGACTTGTCGTATGTAACAAAGGTACGTACGATATGTCGTATGTAACAAGGTTACATACGACATGTCGTATGTAACTGTGTTACATACGACATGTCGTATGTAACAGAGTTACGTACGACATGGCGTATGTACCTATGTTAAATTGCCCCTTCCAGTTTGATAAAACCTGTAGTGACAAAGAATTACTCGCGGCGTTCGGGAGAGGCGGTGCGCGATCTCAGGCATGGAAGTAAATATGATATTAGTGGGGACCTGGCACTCAGGAGGTAACCCCTCGTTATCGCCGGTATGAAAACCTATGAAATATATATATCTGTAGTTAACAGTTTAACACAATATGATTTTATTTAAATGTTTCGTTGGTATCTGATTACGGAATAAATTTCAGAATAAAGGGAGGAACTGGAGGGAGGCACCAATATCAAACTGGAGGGGGCACCAATATCAAACTGAATAGGGCACAAACATCAAACTTAAGGGGGCACCAACATCAAACTAAAGGGGGTACCAATATCAAACTGGAGGGGGGCACCAATGCCACACTGGAGCGGGCACCAATATCAAACTGGAGGGAGGCACCACTATCAAACTGGAGGGGGGCCAATACCGAACTGGAGGGAGGCACCACTATCAAACTGGAGGGGAGCACCAATACCGAACTGGAGGGGGCACCAATATCAAACTGGTGGGGGCACCAATATCAAACTGGAGGGAGGCACCACAATCAAATTGGAGGGGACACCATTATCAAATTGCAGGGGGCACCATTATCAAACTGGATGGGGTACTAACACCATCCTGGAGGAGGGAACCAATATCAAACTGGAGGGGTGGGGCAAATATCAATTTGAGGGGGCACCAATATCAAACTGGAGGGAGGCCCCCATATCAAACTGAAGGACTGCACCACTATCTAACTGAAGGGGGTCACCGATATCTCAAACTGGAAAGGGGCACCAACATCAAACTAGAGGGGGCACCAATATCAAACTGGAGGGGGCACCAATATCAAACAAAAGGGGGCGCCAATATCCAACTCGAGGGGACATTAATATCAAACTGGAGGGGGAACAGCATCAAAATGGAGCGGTGCACCAATATCAAACTGGGAGCCAAACATCAAACTAGAGGGTGGCACCAATATCAAGCTAGAGGGGCACCAATATCAAACTGGGGCACCAATATCAAACTGGACGGTTGAACCTTTATCATCTGGAGTGTAGTTTCGTAGATTTGTATGTACCAGTGTTACATACGATATGTCGTATGTAACACTGGTTACGTACGACATGTATGTAATCCGTGTTACATACGACATGTCGAATGTAACATTGGTTACATACGACATGTCGTGTGTAACACGCGTTACATACGACATGTCGTATGTAACACAGCTATGTACGACATGTCGAATGTAACAAAAACTCTCGAGTAGATGGGTGCATTATTCTGTGTATCAGCAATAATTGTTATGGTGCCGGTTACTAGAAATGACTTGTGATGGACTTATCGAACTGATCAAGAAATGAATTCTATAGCTATCGGGTTGAGCATATTGGCTCACCGAAGGCTCAGTGGCACTGATCACAGGTGAATCCTGCCCGGAATGTTACCAAATTTAGTATTTGTCGGGCTAAAATTTTAGACCCAAGTCCGCTCAAATTTGCACTTTCGAATGGATGACTAAATATTTGGGTGTTTAAACTAACAGAATTGATTTAACAACTATTAAGCCAGCGCCTAATGCACTTTTTAACTGAAGCTACTCTTTAGACAATTCCTCATTCATTCTAACATATGCCTTTGACTGATACAGAAAAAAGGTTGATCTGAACCGACTACATCAGTATAGGAAGTCGGGTGGATTAGTATTGCTCATAGTTATCAAATTGTTATTGGTCAGATTTTTTCCTCAGAGCTATTCGGCAGGGGCGTTCAGAGATTGAATTCGAGCTCGACGAGTTCTGTCAACTCCGCTTAGGAGATCGTGTGAGGTTGAAGCTAAGTTTTAAGTTACATGGGTAAGGACTTAAATTTTGCTGCGTTTCCTGTTTCATGTTTTCCTGTTTACCAACTCTGATAAATTTGTTAAATAAAAAGAATTTCGTAATGAGTTTGGGTTTTGGTCATTTTGTCAGAGTTACTCTGACCATTTTAGGGTCTCTTCTAAGTTCATAGGCTAACATTCAGCTAGGTTCCTCAAAGTATAATTTAAAGTTTGACTTCGAACGACATAGCAAGCAACTGTCGTGAGTTTTGATATGTTAAAATAACCAGATTTCGGCTATTCTTGGCATTTCGCTCTTAACTATTAACGACTCGGAATTTTTCGAAAAAAGATCTCTCAGTTTAGAATCAAATTCTAATTGGACTTTCTCGAAATTAGCTTCAGCTCCTTTTCGACTCAGCAAGTGCAGTTATCACCTAGATTTCTGGCTAAGGTCTGTCTAATATCTTGAGGTCGTCTTCTGGGAAAAACTAAATTTCAACAATATGCGCTTAAGGTGGACACATCTCAATTTTAATGCAAACCACCATTGGTTTAGATTGGTTCACCTCAGTCGTAAGTGAGTTGAGGAGGCACAATCCATAGGGTCACTCCGTTGGAACACCAGAAAGTTGTAACTTAGGTAGACTTCAAACAGAACTGCCGCAATCATGCTATAATAAATTTATGCCCTAAGTCTTCGTTTCAGCTTGTGCGATTTAATGAACTGATTAAACATGTAACATTGACACTCTTGAAAAGTTGTTTTTAGCTTTCAGATAATCTGCATGGAGATATTGCACTTCAGCCCATAGAACCATTGATTTGTTTAACTTGGAGCATTAGTTGATTTTAGTAAGTATAGGCGAACTGTTGACGACTTCGTGTCAGCTTTTAAGATTTAGTATATATATCTACATAGCCTGAAACAGAGGAAAGGGCTGACAATGTTTAAGCTTAAGTTTAAGTGTAACTTTTAAGATACTTAAATAACTTGGCTCACACAAAATCAGATAATAACTGAAATAGCCCGCTTGTATTGTTGAAACCCATGTAGAGACACATGCAAATATTATTTAACTCCAGGTTGCTAGGTCTGTTGGCTTACACAATTGTACTAAATCGGATACGCCTGTTTACAACGGTCAACCAATTTTGTCTTACTACTACCAAACATACCACAGATCATATGTTACATCCTTGAAATAGTTCAAATTAATTACACATGCAATGTAAATACAATGATGTTTATAAACATCGATTATACAAAGTTCCATGTTAAGAATCCATTTTAGGCAACTTTATAAGTGATCACGTCATGTCAGCAAAACTAAGCGCTCCTTTAAGTGGGACACACCTAATCCAGATCCTGATCTTGGTATGTCAGCTTTTCTTGACGAGAATCGAATATTTGAAGTTTAATGTTATAATGAACAGCTTTACCAACTCAAAACATATATAGATCATTTAAAAATTTATCATCCTGAACACTTCTACAAATATTCAAAGGTCTTTATAAATTTGCAGGCTGGCTTCATGTAAAAGTCGGCTTGTTAGTAGAAACACCTTTCTTATTAAAATTTTCAAAGAACTACTGCTGAGCAACGGCTAAAAATATGATTATTTTATCAATTGACCCTACAAATTTAGAGAGTAAAGTCAGAAGTTGAATTTGAAGTTCGGGGATTGTAGAATTTATTGAACGACACGTTATAAAATTACCGTGTGCAAAAGAAAAAATTGGGTCTAACTCCCATTTTGAATACTAAATCACAAAGCGGTTTGATTTCTTGTAACTCAATGAGTAATGCTGACTTGAATTTTTGGTAGTCACTGCCATGTTGACCCAAAGGAATTTGTCGTACTCATTACTTTTGAGTAACATTCTTAAGACTTACCTTATTTCAAACCGTTCATGTGTAGTCCAGAAATCAAATATTCCAGGATTGTCACCGGACTTAACATAACTTTTAGTTTGGTTTTTGAGTATTGCAATTCTAAAACCATTTCCTAACTTGCTCATAGATATTTTGCGAGTTTACCCGAACTCTCACTATAAATGGATAGATTCGTACTAAATTTTTAAGACAATTCAAGTTAACGAATTTTAATCTAATTTTTCTGTACAGCTTACCTAAGATTATTTACAGAAGTCTAATTACCAAATTGAGGCACTCAAAGGCATTTTCCTATCGAATTCATGAAATTTTCCCAATTCTGTATGAGCTATATCAACAATATACATACTTGGTGTAATTCTATAATCTTGGTACTGCATAATAGCGAAGCTAGCAGAGGTCATATACATGGATATTATATTTTTAAAACCGAATCTTGCCATGAGATCTCACGTGGCTCTCGATTTGAAGAAAATGTGTGGATACAAAATAATACATGCATATACATGAATTCTTGGTGTAATCATTTGCGTTAGCCAAGAGTGGGCTTTCGGACATCAGCACATAATCAAATTTGACAAATCATAAAACTTTGACAAACAATTAATGTCAGGCATGTTATACCAAACATTTATATGCCTAGATGAGCCAAAGCAGCTTGCTGCCGTATCAGATCACTCTACCTTACCTAAAGGAGCAAGTCAATACAATGTTAAAATTTGTTTCTCGAGAAAGCATATAATTTTGGCTATATCTTTCTAAGCTCGGTCCAGCGAACTCCACTGAAGTCGTCCAGACCGCAATAAATAAAATATCACAGAACTAAGTTATACCGGGTATGAGCGTCGCAGCGAGTACTAGGTATCACGGTCCCTCCTGGACATGTTCAACAAAAGACACCACAGTTTTAAACTATTCCGATGAAGTAAGTCAAGCACAAAGTGTCTGTCCACTTACACTTACTCTAAGCTAGTAATATATATAAAGCCTCCGCTAACGGAAACTACACGGGTCATGGGACTATTAACAATTAGGAAAGGGGCCTGGATCCGGACAACATGGACCGGTCTTCTGTTA
The DNA here is from genome assembly GCA_030248225.1 of Trileptium ribeirensis. Lineage (NCBI taxonomy): Eukaryota > Metazoa > Nematoda > Enoplea > Enoplida > Thoracostomopsidae > Trileptium > Trileptium ribeirensis. The sequence continues at coordinate 8,783 of JASANE010018639.1, read as the reverse complement.
CTCTTCTGGCTTTGAAATACTCCCATGAAGCACGCCGGAACACAGTCAAAGTTGCGTCCGACCAAAGAAAACAACAAAATATAAGCGAATACAATAAAAGCAAATTAAAAGAAGCAACGCGGCAGAGTAGTCGGACAACCCGACCGAATTGTTCGAAAGTTAAATCAGAATGGCTCGATATGCTTGGGTGTAAGGGTTTACTTCGATGACCCCTTGACACACACAATCCTTGCGTACGAATTTTCTCATTGGTTGACGTTAAGGCTTTTGGTAGCCTTCTGCTAGTGCAATAATTTTTTAACCAATTATGAAAACGCGATTTCCGTCACACGTAATTACAGTATGCCAGAAGCCTATACAATGACTCATGTTTATACCGCAATTTTGCCTGCAAGTCCCTACATTCCCACGTTATAATTCAAAACTGGCATAATACGTACAATATTACGGAATACATCGCTGAATGCTAAAAATAACTCTGTCACTATGAACACCAAGAACATTGATTTCTAAATATTCACGCACGTATATACATATATGGAAAAATATATATCAAAACCCACACAGCACGGGTAATATCAGAGCTACTGAAATTTAAAATTTTTTTCATGCACACACAAAAGTCGATACACTGTCAATGATAAGATCGTATTCCTAAAGTATAAACAAATCTCAGCGGTGCCAATACTGCCATGCCAGTAACCGCAGAAAAGAAAGGAAAAACGTCACCGGCGCCTACACTACCGATATAGTAAACAAAACCCCACGGACTAAATATTTGTTACATAATATAGTATTATTATTAATAATAATTTTTTGTATGATGTGTGACATTTATATAATAAATAGTTTCAGGAACTTCTTGGTTAGTAGTAGAAAAGGGGTTGCCTCCTTCTGGTTGAGCTTCACTTAACCGTGCCCGCTCCTTACAAGATACTCCAGAGAGGATACACATGTCCAAATTTTCTCCGGGAACGCCAGGTGTAGTATATCCGGTAAATTTACAGAGAGCCGTCCTTACATTGATAAAATGATCTTTCCTAGAGCACCAGACAGTGTTCCTTAAATATTATCATTGAACATTGCCAAATTTTGGCAAGATTACCTCGTCTACGACGGGTAGAGCCACTATGAACTATGGCTGCATCATCGACAAGAACATCCAAGTTGTAACGAAACTAATAAAACGAGCCCTACGGGGTATAAAATAAAACTTAGAGAAAAAATAATCTGCTACTTTATATACATATGTGAAAATGTTAATCATGTTAGATAATACATATATGCATGGATCAGGTAGCCGGGTAGCATGTATATATCTTATGCACGGACAATGTTTTGGCGCAGATCAGAGGTCAGAGATCACCTATACTTCAAATTTCTGACTCCATGTTGACTGGATCCGTTATGAAAATTCAAAAATCTGCACTTCATTTACAAATAGCACAAAATTTCATGTAGCTACAATTAAGTCATCCATGCTCCAGTTTACATAAAACTTAGAATTTTTCGACAAAAATATTTTGCATAGATGTTATAATTTAGAGCCTATCTAGATCGATAATCCTGATCCGATGGTGGTAACCTATTTGCGCTCTTCAGGCAAGTTTTCAGGTTTTCATGAAATTTTCATGTTTTGTATAAAACAGTAATATTACTGCCATTTGGGAAAATGTAACCACAGCGCGATACACATATAAAATACAAAATCCTTGTCTTTTGGCTCGATTTCTAACAATTTTACCATATTTTATGAAATTCGGTGTGTTTTGTATGTTCCTGAAATTTTTCTCTTTGTATATACATAATTCCAGCATATTTTTAACGATTTGGATTTCCCATTTGTAGTTTATAATTTTGTTGTCAATTTAAAAATATCTAATCTTTTAATATTTAAATATCTGTGTCTATGCAATATCGCGACGTTTTGCTGCTCAAACTAAAGTACGTCTGATGAGATAATATAATTACCCTTATCATTTATCTACTTGGTAAATCTAAAAGCTGGGAAAGATTTCACTTACTAAAACGCAGACCTGAGAATAATTGAATCAATTAATTTCAAAATTTTTCGTTTTGTTAAAAAAGATTCTGTGGCTTTACTGAGTGCTTAGGCTTCAAGGTTTATAGTTGGTATGAACCTAATAAGAGTGCTTGATCCAGCTTACAATACATTTATGTATTTATGTGTTATATATACATATGCATCAGCGGGTCACGGGTCGTGATTCAGACGGGTTACTGGTTGCAGCCTGGACAGGTTACATAGGGCACGGGTCACATCTAGTGATTCGTTTCCATCCTGCTGCAGGTATATACACTGTATACCATTGGATCGTTTATGTATAGTATTGGCGCACAAAAACTTCCGGATGCTGTGTCTTTTACAAGATAAATGCCGTATAACGCAGCAGTAGCTTATGAATTAGTGTTTGGGTGTCACATAGGGTTTCCACCCGAATGGTTACTATTATTTATTAAAAGCACATCATTTGTAATAAAATTGTCAACGGTTATAGCACATAGTTATTCTGCAACAATACATATATGAAACTAGAATTTTACGACTTTTGAGTGTCGTGGACATTTTATATGGTTCCTTTACATGCCCGTAAACAAGCTGTAAGTGCACCCCATATATACTGCTTACCTTATTGGAACCAATATTATTACTAGAAGCGACAGCGATGTTGGCACAACTAGCTATTTCTCTAAAATACTGAAGCAGCTGTATAAAATTAGTTGTATATAATAGGTACTGAAATCTAGTATTGGGCAGCGGCTGGGTGTTTCGTTAGGCGGCCAGTCGCCCTATCGGGGAGTCGGTAAAACGGCAGGGATAGCGCCGGCCGGTAAACCCTCTGACTGAAAAAATGGCCAGGCCCACAAACCGGCCTACCAGAAAAACGGCCGGCCGGAAAAACAACCGGCAGGAAAAACGACCGGCCAGTGACTTTTCCGACTGGTATCCAGCAGTACTGCCGGCGCATCTCTCCAAGATTAATTTTGCAAAATTTTTTATGGCATTTTGAAAAATGTAAATTTTCCGTGGTCCCGTCGAGGGTAACAGAAAAGCGAAGTATATGATGGCGTGCGCCAGGTGTGCTTAAGCTGTGCCCGACCTAACAAAAAGCGTGATTCCCGTGTGGAAGCCTTTGGCTAAGTCACTGCATTATCACACTTCCGTTGCTATTCGGAATCTTCGTCCAGACATCCCGAGTATGCAGCAATATGCGCAAAATGTTGGTTTAAACGACTAAAACGATATTACGTAGCAGCGCTACCAAAAGCGAATTCATTATTACTAAGGCACGATGCTCATTGAGTGTCGCTGATCGCAGCACATTAGAGCTTTTGTTATAAAATACGCCGCGATTACAGCGGTCGATGTTAGTACAATAGCACTCGAATGTTTTCAAAGTTCTTGCTACAGGCTGTACGACTTCGGGTAGCTCGCCGAGCCGATAGATATCAAGTTGACCCCATCCACAGTATAGTGAAATTGGTGAATACGAATCGTACGAATTTTTGTTATACTGCTCATTGTTTCCTGTGGCTTGACGATGATAAATAGTAGATGAACCATGTAGTGACGCTGACGATTGGCAGCCTTTCATAACCCAGAATGTGTTCGCTTGAAAAAACAATAATAAATTTAGACCGCAAACTGTTTAATTTTTCGACAATATTCGGTATAATTTTAATAAGTTTCTTCAACTATTTTACATAGTTCTATGAAAGCGTATGATTGCTCACATGAAATGTCAAATAAAAAGATGTAACTATTATTGAGTTGCAATTGCAATTATCAACATAATTGTTGAGTGAACACAATATGTAGCATCATGAACCACAGTTCTCACACATGGCGGATTTATCATTAGCGCCAGAGTGGGCGGGCGTACCCGCCGCCTATTCAGAGTACAGAACATGCCAGAGTGGGCGGGCGTACCCGCCGCCTATTCAGAGTACATAACATGCCAGAGTGGGCGGGCGTACCCGCCGCCTATTCAGAGTAACATGCCAGAGTGGGCGGGCGTACCCGCCGCCTATTCAGAGTACAGAACATGCCAGAGTGGGAGGGCGTACCCGCCGCCTATTCAGAGTACAGAACATGCCAGAGTGGGCGGGCGTACCCGCCGCCTATTCAGAGTACAGAACATGCCAGAGTGGGCGGGCGTACCCGCCGCCTATTCAGAGTACAGAACATGCCAGAGTGGGCGGGCGTACCCGCCGCCTATTCAGAGTAGAGACATATCACACAAACGCGAAGTACGCGGCCGAAAATTAAAAATGGATAACTAAATATTAGTCGAAAAAACTTTCAGTAAAAGCGCCAAACTCCTGCTGAAAAAGTTTTAGCAATACACTCCCCGATAACTAATTTAATGATCCATCACTGTTTTCATTACATTAGAAATTGATGCATTGTATAACTGTTTTAACTGAATCTCAATTTTCAATATTCCGATTTGCGCCATGAAATTTCGGTTTTATATTATTGCAAAAACAGTGTCGTTTGTCTTGATTGTTGTAGCTATGAAATCCAATACATGCTTTGTATGTTTCTTACGAACTTTGTAGAAATCCTGGCACAAGTATCCTTTTAACTAACATAGCGCGACAATGAAGCTAAGGAAACGACCTTTTTAAAATCATGTTATATATATTATCAGCACTCTGTGTCGTAGAATTGTATGGACACAGCTGATGAAAATCTTAGCAGTGATAAATGTTTTTTGCGAGACGGATGCCATGAAAATGAATTTTCAGCCTCAATTTTCATTTCATTCCTATGATCATTCCACGAAAATTTCAATACAAATATCCACCGAATTTTTTTGTTCAATTTAACGTTTTGCATTGGATTTTACAGTGGATGATACTACGAGCGATAAATGCTTTTTGCGGACGGATGGTTAGAAATAAATTTTCGGCTTCAATTTCTATTTCATTCTCACGATCAATCCACGAAAATTTACAAATTTCCACCCAAATATTTTGTGCACTTATAACATTTTACGTTGGATTTTACAGTGGTTGATACTACGAGCGATAAATGCTTTTTGCGGACGGATGGTTTGGAAATGACTTTTCAGCTTCAATTTCCATTTCATTCCCATGATCAATCCACGAAAATTTCAATACAAATTTCCCTCGAAATATTTTGTTCACTTATAACATTTTACAGTCGATTTATTATCAAACATTCGTTACTGGCGTTTAGGCGTCGCACTTATGGTTCATGGTGAATCTTAGTTTATACATGCTAGCATATGTAGGTATTGAATTATTGGTAAGCAGTAGGGCCGCGTCTTACATCCAGGGTTATATTCACGAAGATTAAGCTGAAAGAACCCACAATTTTACATCATAAATAAGCGAGAGATTAGATATGTATTTTGCCTTATAAGGCCACAAAATGCTTTATAGTAGTGTAATTCGTGAACAGATGAATCTGGAATCGCGAATAGTTAACATAAAACTTAGAATATTGACCTGGACACGCACTGCTAGAGACACATTTGTATCTAGTGCCCCCCAGCTTCATACTGGAAAATGGAGTCAGGTTTTTATACCTAGCGATATAAGTAAGGCATAGCGCCTGGAAATGATCACGGATCTTGGGCGCAATAGCCAAGACGGTAATGTCTAGCAATAGCTCAATATAATAGCAGTTATATGCTAGGTAGTGAAGTACTACATATTTAAATCCCGTAATTGAATATAAAAAATCGCTACAGCTGATCAAATTAATTATAACAGATACCATTTAAAACATGAAAATCTAGTCTGACCAGCTCAATTACATATATACTGAATCTGTTAATGTTTTGCATAACAAATTTTCTCGTTAGAATATCCGAAATATGTGGTTTAGTAGATAGCAAGCCAGAACTGAGAATCAACATATGCTGACTGGTTACCCTTATCGTGAACCACTGTACGACAAAGCGTATGTTATAAAACTGAATCATACTGTTATTTACAATCTTGACCATTCTGCTGCCATTCACCCATATGCCTTCGTTTCTAAAATTATAAGCTACATTACGAAGCATTACTTACCGTTGAATACAAGTGTCGAGCGGCAAAATTCACCAGGTCTACAACGGACGTCTTGTTCGTCACACGTCGTTAAATTTCGATTTCTATCATTGTTATTAAAAACGATACGAGTCCGTGGCGCATAGCGTGACGGTGTCATTGAAACAGTTTTGTGACGACATATCCGGCACGTCATTCTATGTTCATCATACGATTGTATATAGTCGCCGCCAGATGCTGGAAGCTTTGACGATATCATAATTAGAGCAAGCATAACTACCGGTACGGTGAAAGATTTTGAGACATACCACGTTTTAGCTAATAAGATGTGCCTGAGTATGTCGATGCAGAACGGCGATAGCATAGCGAAAAATGTTGAAGCATGACCGTACGTGTGTAATACAAATGAATTTTTCAAATGATCAGTTCGCTGGCACTTTTATATCAAACAACAACCGCATTTTTTAACTATATATGTTTATCAATGGATTCGTGTAGCTAAAACAATATTAGTTCAAGAATACGTTTATTACCTTTATTTATCCTGTATATAATTACAACAATTGTGTCCTTTGGATTTACCCTAGGTAATGGCAACGATTAATTGTTCCTCTGCTGCTGCGTAACATATGACTAATATAGACAGCTGCTGCAGCAACCTTTGATTTGTTCGGTTGTTAAACAAACTGGAAAGATGGATGGGCTAGCATTTAAAGGTGATCCAAATTGTCATTCGAAAAATGTAGCGGTTTTGTAACGGACTTGCTGGCACCAACCGCAAAATTGGGGTAGCTAGATTTTCTTGTTTTATTTTTGACACTTTAGTCCAGTTTACTGCTGTTAATTACTTTCTACCCACAGTAAATTATTAAGACTAGAATATCTGCAGCATTTAAAACTTGTTTGGGACCCTGAACCACAGTTCAAATGACCCGCTATATAATACAGAACACGTTTATTTAAACGCAGCCGAGTGATCTAGCACCCTGTCCCGTCCTGCCAATCCAGAAGTTAGGCGTTCAACTCCCGTCGGCACCTAAATTTTACAGTTAGAGGAGCTTTTGTTCCAAGTACGTTATATTTTTATAATGTTTCTAACATATAAAAACATCATGGCACTGACAATAGGCGTTTCAAGACCTTCCTATGTCGTTTACCCTATTGATGTGAATTGTTAAAGAGATGAGTATATATTCCAACTTCGACATTATTTAGTTTCACAAATATTAACCAGCAGAACTGTAGGAGCATAGATCAAAATATAACAGGCTTCAGGTTGAACGTATGAGGACAAAATTGTAGAAATCCAATGGTCCATGCGAAGAATATATTTCGCACATCGTGTTCGGGTGTTTAGATTTGTTAGCCGCTATGCTGCGTGGTCATCTAAAATTTTTGTGTATATGCTGAACTTTTATGATATATACTGCAAGAGACCATTAACTTTTTGAAATAAACTTCCACCACTGAAAAATGTTAAAAATATTTTTTCATTACTACCAAAAATATGCCCTAAAATAGTTTATTAAGTTTTTGTCTAGGCTGCTGCACCAATGGTAAGTTTTATCTCAACGGCTGTAACTTAGGGCTGTATGGGCAAAAATTTAAAATTTTATCACCATTAATTACGCGTAATAGTCAGCACAAAACTGATGAAAATATTTATATGTATGTCTACTTTTCTAGGAACTATAAAGCCACCAGCCATAGCGAAGAATTTATTAATGAAGAAAGTTTATTATAAATCATTACTATCACAAAAATTAATAAGCACCCGGTGCTCGAAGATCACTGATTTTAAGAAAGCATTTGCTTTATTTTCGATTTAAAGGTTTCTCAAAATTTGCATTTCTCATTAACAATGGATATAATAGAGTTTGCAATGGTTACTAATTCATTATTAATATTAATTATTTTGTTCGGTGACACCATTCAACTTATTAATGTTTAATATTTGATTTCACAATGATTTTATAAATTTAACCTTGTCACCGGACCATACCATATTTAGTCGGTTATAGTGTACTTAAACACGAGGAACTACATAACGCGCAAAGAATCAGTTGTTAGGAGTATTGGTAAATTGCAATCTAAAAAGCACGATATTTTGGAAAACACATCTTATATAAGCTTTACAATTACAATATATTCGGCCCAGTACATGAAACATTGAAAATTTCCACGGTTTGAAATTGTATATTGAAACCTAAGCCGCTCATAGAGTAACAATTAAACAGATGGCAATCATTTTTTCTTACAATATCGCCATCGAAATACGAAAAATAACACCGCAATTGAAGGTCTCAACGGTTGCCAGACTCTATTTTTATATTAAGATCATCACCACAACACAGAAAGCGACGTCCAACCGTTGTTTTTTGAGCATTTGACCTTATGCGAACGCAAACCAATAAGAATGTACAGCAATACGTATGTCATACGACTAAGTACATATTGCTCCTTGATTTCTTTACTGAACACATTTGCAGAAATTGCACATAATATCATACAGAATACTAAAACTAAGAGTAAAGTTCTTAAAAGTATTGCAAGCAAACGTATTTCAATTTCTAAAAAGAAAAAGTTACTTAAACCTAGTGTGGTCAAGCATTGGATTAATTATTTTAATATACGTTATGGCGCGTAAGATGGCAGTGGTACCGGTTAGTTGGTTGGATATTATTAAGAGTGGAGAATTACAAGATAAAGAACCAATAAGAAATGAAGTGACTGTT
>JASANE010018638.1:0-27384 GCA_030248225.1 Trileptium ribeirensis | reverse complement strand
TTATGTTCTTGGTTCGGTTCATATACTTATGAGATTTACTACTGGCGGTTTTGCAATTGGTCGTTTTCGCACATATGCTACCCAATTTACCTCCCCAGAGGGATAGATGGAAGGATGAGCCACCCTGGCCTAGATTCGAACACACGATCTTCTGATCGATAGTTCGGCGCTCTACCGATTGAACCACTGGGCAGCCACAAAATATGTGCAAAAAATCTTCTCGTATCGCTTGTATCCATACTTTTCATTTTGCGACACATAAGCAGATGTTAAATTCAGTTAACATACCCAAAAAGTGACTGCCATTCGTTTGATCTTGTGCCTTCAAAATCTGGTTTTATTATAGTCCTAAGAATATCACGTTGCACTTGTGTAGATACCACCCAAAAACAAGTTAAAAAATCTTCAAGGTCGCTTGTTTTTTATAATAGTTGTCACCTTGTGACATATATGCGGGGGTTATATTCAACTAATGTGTCCCAAAATGTGATTGCCATTCGCTTGACTTCCTGCGTCCAATATCTGGTTTTATTGTAGTTCTAAGAATATACTATGATCCACTTGTATGGACACTGCAACCATCACCAAAAAATAAGTGCAAAACTCGGTAGAAATATTGATTTATTTTTTAGGTTACATTAAAAAAATCTACAACTAAGCGAAGCGAGCGGAGTTTTCACCGAGGGCGCTAGGGCAAAAGATCGTGAAAATTTCTTTTTGTTTGTTTCTGTCATTCATAACCCATCTTCGGATGAATGGATTTCGGAAAATTCTTTTATGCGGCAACACAAGTGCGTTCTCCTTGGTTGAACACGAAAAGCTCCGATTCGGTGCAAAAATGGCAAAAACAGGTTGTGTTAAGGGTTATTTTACTAATCTGACAATGCGAGTGCCAATGTTTCGCAGTCCATATCTCGCGACACAGGCTTCGCATCAAAAAATGGAGACGATAATACAGAATCAGATCTACAACTTTGCTGATGCGACTTTTTTGTAGGACCACTCCCTGGCCATTGTGAGGCCGAATATGGTTCGGTGACCCTTTGCAAGAAATAGTGATTTTTCAATTTTCGGAATGTTCTTGCGCGCTTTTACCTTACAATAAGTACCTATTACATTACCAAGTAGAGTCCAAACTAACATTATTATTCGTTTTTATGGGGTTTCAAAGGTTTTACGATCGACGTAATCGAATTCTAAGTCGTAGTGCCTTTTCATTGTTTGGTTATGTATTGCATGCAGGGCATCAAAAATAGTCTATATATGGGTTTCTCTGGCCTCTGAACGCCGAGTACAATGATTCAGTTATCTTGATTCCAGTTTGCATATTTAAATCCTTTTAAATATGTTTACAGACATTTAACCCGATTTCAAGAAAATAGTATGTCTTCAGTAGTTTGGCACATGGTATCAAAAATAGTTTATGTAGTAATTTTTCGGCATGCTGAATACAATCATTGTCTTATCTATAGTCTTGCATGCATATTTCATGGGTTTTCAATGGGTTTAGGGTCAATGAACCCGATTTCCTATAGTCTGTCTTTTTTGGTTACCTATTGCATACCGGTCATCAAGAATTCTCTATAAATTTTTTCCGCATACATGCTGACCCTCCGAAGTCTCATGACGGTAGGCGCGGTGGCGTGCTTTATCAAATTTTATCACTTTAGGCCAAAAATTGCAGTTTTGCTCATTTTTGTCTTTTGACATCAATTTTATATACTATGGCACGCAAATTGATCCAGATTGATAAAACGGGTATATATTTTTGTTAGAAAGGGTGTCTTCATGTCACGTTATAGACAACGCATATTATCAAACTGCCAATTTGGGGCCTAAAATTTTCATTATTGCCCATTTTAGTCTTTTTGTATCAATTTTATGTAGGCGTTATAGATGTCGCAGATTATCAAAATTTGCCAATTAGAGGCTTAAAATAGCCAATACCTGTCATTTTAGTTTTTTGAGTGCAATGTTATGTATCCTCTGTCACGCAAAGAGATCCAGATGAGGAAAAATTTATATGTTATATTATCAGAACGTAGTGAAACGTAGTGGAGACTGTGTGTTGCAGGGGTGAAACCTTATAAATTGCGTCAGTGTGTGTGTGATCTGCCATAACTCTGGAACGACTTAACCGATTTTTATGATCTTGGGCTCATTTGAACCGCGACTTACCGTGTATATCCCAGAGCGTTTTTTGATTGGGGGTCTGGTTCCGGGGTCAGGGACAAAATGTGGGTTCTTTGCCCCATTTTAGTACCCTTCACGGAAGCAAGATTATTTTTATCGTAACTTTCGAATTTTTTTCTCTGGTTGGTTTTATTTCATAGTAAAATGATAAATGCCGATACGTCTTTTTTGTTTTTCGATTAAGGCTCCGGCTCTGGATTTATGGGGTTTATAGTACGGGGGTGGTTCCTCGACCCAAAATTTGAAAATTTGTTCTGACGTCTTGGGCGGTTGATAGGTTTCACCTCTGGAGTTTCGGGTATGGGAAACTCATTGCCGGGGATGGTTTTGCTCTGCGACCTTTGGTTCTATTTGTACGGAGGTATGACGCCGCATGGTTCTTTGCCAGAGGTCAAAATGAGGGTTTTTACCACATTGTACTACCCCTCACTTAAGCAAAGTTATTTTTATCTTAATTTTCGAATTTTTTCTCTGGTTGGTTTTATTTTATAGTAAAATGATAAATGCCGATGACTCTTTTTTGTTTTTCGATTAACGCTCTGGTACGAGAGTTATGGGGTTTGAGGTATGACCCAATGGTTCCTCAACCCAAAATTCGAAAATTTGTCCTGACGTCCTGGGCGGCTGAAAAGTTTCACTTGGGGGTTTTCGGTCATGGGACACTCATTGCCTGTGTTGGTTTTGCTCTATGACCCATGATTCACTGGGGTATGGCGCCCCCAAAGTTCTGGTTCAGAGGTCAAAATGAGGGTTTTCCCACATTTTTGTACCCGTCACGGAAGCAAGGTTATTTTTATCTTAACTTTGGATTTTTTTCTGGTTGGATTTATTTCATAGTGAAACGACAAATGCCGATGCCTCTGTTTGTTTTTCGAATAAGGCTCCGGTTGGTGGAGTTTGAAGTATGGCACCCTCGTGGTTCCTCGACTCAAAATTCGAAAATTTATTCTGACGTCCTGGACGACTGAAACGTTTTACTTGGTGGTTTTCGGGCATGGGAAACTCATTGTCGGTGGTGATTTTGCTCTGCGACCCATGGTTCCATAGGTACGGGGTATGACGCCTCCATGGTTCATCGCCCCAAAATTCCCAATTTTATTGTGACGTCCTGGGAGAAGTTTTACTGGGTGGTTTTCGGGCATGGGAAACTCATTGTCGGTGGTGATTTTGCTCTGCGACCCATGGTTCCATAGGCACGGAGGTAGGACGCCTCCATGGTTCATCGCCCCAAAATTCCCAATTTTATTGTGACGTCCTGGGTGGTTTTCGGGCATGGGAAACTCAGTGTCAGTGGTGATTTTGCTCTGCGACCCATGGTTCCATAGGTACGGGGGTATGACGCCTCCATGGTTCGTCGCCCCAAAATTCCCAATTTTATTGTGACGTCCTGGGAGGCTGATAGCTTGCACTACTGGGGATTTCGGGCATGGGAAACTTATTGCCGGTGTTAATTTTGTTCTAACTTGTCTGTATTGTGTGATATTACCATATATAGCTATCGAGAGCTGATTGGCTGTGCACACAAAATGCGTAGGTCTACCTATGCTTCACTACGTTCTGCAATCTCGATAGAGTCACTAGTTTATTATTTTAAGAATACGAAAATTTGCCTATTTGACGCTTAAAGTAGGCAATATCTATCATTTTATTTTTCTTGTAGGAATTTTATTTATTCTTTGTCACGCAAAGTAATCCAGATGGGTGAAAAAATGGTATTATTGTTGGCAGTAGTGTGTTCGTATGGCGTTATAAATGACGCAGATTGTCAAAATTTGCCAATTTGAGGCCCGAAATAACCAATACACGTCATTTGGTTTTCTTGCAGCAATTTTATGTATCCTATGTCACGCAAAGTGATACGGACAGGTAAAAATGGGTATTTTATGTATGGTGTGCTCATACGACGTTATAGACACCGAAAGTTACTAAAATTTGCCAATTTGAGGCCTAAAATAGCTAATACCTGGCATTTTAGTTTTCTGGCTGATTTATCGTGTATCACGAAAAGTGATCCACATGGGTTAGAAATTGGTATTTATTATTTTAGGAATACGAAAATTTGCCAATTTGAAGCCTAAATAGCAAATATCTGTCGTTTAGTTTTTTGACAGCACTTTTATATATCCTATGTCACGCAATGTAATCCATATGGGCAAAAATTGGTATTTTTGGTGGAAATAGTGTGTTCGTACGGCGTTATAGATGTAATAGATTATCAAAATTTGCCAATTTGAGGCCTAAAATAGCCAATACCTGTCATTTTGGTTTTCGGCAGCAATTTTATGTATCCTATGTCACGCCAAGTGATCCAGATAGTTGAAAAACAGGTATTTTTGGGCATTGTGTGCTCGTACAACGTTATAGACACCGAAGATTACGAAAATTTGCCAATTTGATTCCTAAAATAGCCAATATCTGTCATTTTGGCTTTGTGACAGCAATTTTATGTGTCCTATGTCGTGCAAAGTTATCCGTATAGGTTACAAATACATTTATAAGTGTCTCAATAGTGTGTTCCTGTGCAAATTTCCCCGAGCAATTTCGTATTGTAGAAGGTATAGCAGTGGACGTATTTCTATCCGTGAAAACTTGAGTCGTGTGCATATAGCGCCCACCCAACTGTACTTTCGAACAAAATGCTTTGCTGTATTCATTCATATCTCATGCATGTAATGTTTCATGGCCCGTCGCTGTAGCGGGAGACTTTAACCTCCCAGGCATTGGTGTAGAAATATAGAACCTGTAGAACCCGAGTACGAATTATTTTATAATAATGGTTCTCGAATCTAGTCTCACTCAGTTGGTAAATTTCCCTACACGCGGAACAAAGACACTTGATCTATATCTTACAACTCATTGCGCCATGTCGCGCGTGTCGAATGTTCCGAGAATTTCGTAAATTCAGATCATTTCTCTATTGATTTCATGATAGTCTCCGCCACAAATCCAATCACATTCCGCTCAAAGATAACTTTCGACTTTAAAAATGCGATCTTTAAAAGTCTCAATGACTTCCTTATTTCAATTGATCGGGACTCACTGTTACACTGTGTCATTAATGTTAATGATAAATGTTTGATATTTTATAATATGTTATACACATGTGATCTATATGTACCTAAACGAGTCTTACCGTACTGGAAAAACAAAACTTTCCCGAATTATATCAAAAAATCCGCCGTAGTAAATTAGTTTTCTGGAAATTAGTTAAACAATCAAGAGACATGTCAGAGTACAGAAGAGCTGCCAAAAATTACCGCCAAGCCGTTAGGAAACTAAGAGTAAGGGAAGAAACAGATATCTTAGATTCTAGAAACCCAAATGCTCTGTACTGTTACGTAAAAACGCGTAGATCAACAGCGACTGGCATAAGTGCACTGAAATTGCCAAGTGGAGAAATTGCTACGATCCAACTAGATCGGGAATCCTAGTTAACGCTTTCAAGGCATCTATTCAATCTCCGACAACACTTTTCCGACGCTTACAAATAACATCACTCATCAGTTGACGTGAGTGCCGTTTACGCCTTACGATGTTCAATTATGTGCAACAGAGTTGAGGCCTAAACATAGCCATGCACCAGATACCTTCACTCAGTTCTTTTTGCGCAAAGTGAAAGACGCAATCAGTATCCCTCTCGCGCACATTTTCTAGCAGTACTTTGTCACTGGTTGCTTACCCGATATGTGGCGACGCGCCGATGTGATCGGAATATATAAAAAAGGAGACCCTATGGACCCATTAAATTACCTCCCAGCGTCGCTGGGCTCAAACTGCTGCAAAATCATGGAACGGATCTTGCTTGCTAAATCACGTCAAAACATCAAATATGTTATCTCAAAATCAACATGGATTTACCATTAAACGGTTCACCACCACTCAATTAATCGAATGTCTGGGACTGGGCAAACGATATAGACAAAAATCTATCAGTACACGTAGCTTATATCGATTTTGCGAAGCCTTGGAATGTGTGGTAAATGTTCAGCTTGGTTAAACAGCTTAATATCAAACTGAAAATTTCGAATTAAAATGAACAACAGCTACTCCAACTACAATTCTGTTCTATCTGGTGTCCCTCGAGGCAGTGTCCTTGGACCAACATTATTCACGTTATCAATAAATGATTTAATTGATTATGTTAAAATAAAACCGGGCAAAAACAATGTCCTAGGCCCCTTCGCTCACGGTTCTCGAACCGACAATGGAACCAGACTGATCACCATCACGGAATTCCATGAGTTGTTTTTCGCCAACACCAATTTCAAACATCCTGGCGATCCCCTAGCGAGCGCTATTTTCAGCTTGATCATGTTCAGCTTGGTTAAACAGCTTATTATCAAACTGAAAATTTCGAACTAAAATGAACAACAGCTACTCCAACTACAAATCTGTTCTGTCTGGTGTTCCTCATGGCATATTCACGTTATCAATTAATGATTTGATTATGTTAAAATAAAACCGGGCGAAAACAATGTCCTAGGCCTTTTCGCTCACGGTTCTCGAGTCGACAACGGAGCCAAACTGATCACCATCGCGGAATTCCATGAATTGATTTTCGCCAACACCAATTTCAAACACCCTGGCGATGCCTTAGCGAGCGCTATTTTCAGCTTGATCATGTCCTTATCCGAAAAAGATGGAAGGCTGCTGTAAAAGACTGCAGGACCGCTTGGGGGTACCTGCTTCCGAGTGGCTATGGCATGATACGGCTGAAACTACACCTAAAGCTAGACGACAAACATTTAAAGGCCAGAGCTCGTCCAACCAACGCCAGCTGTCTACGGGACAATAGCATCGCAGAAAAGTTCTGCACCTCAGTGTCCAACCGCTTCGCCGCCCTGGCAAGATTAGTGGATTCTCAAGTTCCACCCTGGTCTTGTGTTTCTGACTGCACTGTTGCAGCCCTGTGGGAAGTTACACCGAGACAGATGAAGCGAGATCGATGACTAGATGCGCGTACAATAGAGAAAGCCGAGCTGCTTAGTCATACAGCAAAGGAAACTCGAGGCTTTTTTCTCAGGTCCAGCTTGCACCACAGCATCAGAGAGTCTAAGCAGGAGAAGCTCAAGGCACTTGCGAACGAAATGAACCAAACAGCTAGGATACATGACAACAGCAGGCTCTACCAACTAATCAGGCAAGGCGCACAGCCGCAGAATCCCGTGCGTGGTATGATACGCGACAGCACGAGTAAGAGTCTGATCTCCGAATCCGCGCAAGTAAATCGTTCGAGATAGCATGTCGATGAACTCTTGAACAAAGATCCGCCAACAGAACCGCTAAAGGATAGCTACCTTCCCTTCAAGGATTTTTACGAATGTGCGATCGATCACTCGGCACCAACGCGTGACGAAGTCCTCAAAGCGGTAAGAGATCTTCGCAGCGGGAAAGCAGCCAAAGAGGACGGTATTCCGCCTGAATGATATAAGATCTCAAGGGACCTCTTTGATACGATGCACGCCACAATCTGCGACGTATGAGCCAAAAAAATCATGCCAGAGAACTGGCGTACCACCATCAGCATTCCACTGTACAAGTTCAGGTGACCAGTCCATCTGCTGTAACTATCGAGGTACATCGCTGTTGAATATTGCTTTCAATTTGCTGGAAGCAGTAATCTGTAATATATTCAAGGGACATCGAGAACGATTTGAACATGAGCAACAGTACGGATTTCAACCTGGTCGTAGCACAATCGACCAGATACTGAGCATGAGCATTAGAATACTCCAGAATCTTCATGAGTATCGGAGACCAGTTGCCGTGGCCTTCGTTGATTTCAAAGCCGCGTTCGTCTCAGTTGACCGAGAACCGCTCTACAAGATCTTGGAGACAGACGGTGTGCCGGCCACGATCATATCCCTAATCAAGTCGCTGTTTGAACCATTTTACTGCCGTGTGCGAATAAATGACACACTATCTGAACGCTTTGAGGTCAGGTCTGGAGTGGGACAAGGCTCAATCTTGTCCCCATCCTCTTCAACTACGCAATTGCATGGGTGATGGAGGCCGCCCTGGCTAACGACGACGGTGTTATTTTCGGCGCATATGGCATGAAGTTCACAGATGCCGCTTATGCCGACGACATAGCCGTAGGCGCATCGCCAGCCAGCGAACTACAAGAGGTGCTGTGCTCAGTCGAGCTGCAAAGCATATTGGTCTGGTTATTACCTCCCAGAAGACCAAGATAATGACCTGCTGCATCGAGAGACATCAAGACATCGTACTGAACGGTTCTGTGCTGGAACACGTCGAACAATCTGTGACTTGGGCAGCACTTTTACGAGATCAGGGTCTTGCGTCAACAAGATTAAAAACCGCATATATCGTGCCAGGTCAGCCTTTGCGGTCCTACGGCATGTGTGGAACTCGGCAGACGTGTCTGTTCCCACGAAAGTTCAATTATATAATACTGCCATTCGACCGATTCCGTTCTACGCCTGCGGAACGGGGACAGCGAAGTCACCTACTCAGCAGCAGATCAACACGTTCGGGAACTTCTGTCAACGCCGGATTCTAGGCGTGACAAAGTTCGATCACATCAGGAATTAAGACCCCAGTTTCTGGGGCGTAAGGCCGAAAACGCCCGAACACGGACTAACATGTGAGCACAGGAAAGTGTCATACTCTGCACTAATGCACTCTTGCTAAAACTAATATGCAAAATGCACTAAACCAAATTTCGGAGTGGTCTGAAAAATGGCGACTTACAATCACGGTTTTAAAATGTCAAATTTTACACATAGGGTATAAAAACCCACATTTCTCAAATGCCTATTAGGAAACACTATACCACACAACGAAATCTGTCGTGATCTCGGAGTATTCATCACTAAAGACTTAAAGTTCAAGCATCATTGCAGAGATATAGTGAGCAAAGCATACCAAATATCTAATATACTTTTTCCGCTGTTTCTTAACTTCTGATATTGAAGTACTTCGTCGTGGATATGTTAAATATGTTCGGCCAATACTGGAATACACGTCTCCCGTTTGGTAATCTGTGTATTCAGGGGGATATCGATATCATAGAGCGCATTCCAACGCTGCTACGCAAGACGTTTATATGATCGTCGCGCGCTGACTGCAGCGCAGTACAGTGAAAGACTATTTCTTGATCTAGAACCACTTGAGCTAAGAAGACTACATTTCGACCTTATTGCAATTTTCAAATTTATGAACAATGAATACGATTCAATTTTAAAACTATCCCTTATTACCGAAACGCGAACCCGTGGCCACAACTGCAGAATATATAAACCTGCGTTCAGAACCAACATACTGCATCATGTAAATATGGGGACTTAAGAACGTGGAACAAATATAGGATGTTGCAAAATCAGAATACGTGCCTGATTATAGACAGAAAATTGTAAACAAGGAGGAAATTCTGTTAATTCGTTTCATTCCGTTTCTGAAAGTAACATAATAAACAAGATTATGAAAAAGAATAATCGGAATGTATTGGTGAGGATTAGGGACGGAAATGGATTTTTTGTTGATACCTATGAAGAGGCTTTGGAAGTAATGATGCGTACTCACATACCAGGGTATGAAGTTGATGATAGGGTCAACTTTGTTAAAAGGAATAGGCCAATGAGAACCAGTATCTTCGATGTGGA
This sequence comes from Trileptium ribeirensis, assembly GCA_030248225.1. Lineage (NCBI taxonomy): Eukaryota > Metazoa > Nematoda > Enoplea > Enoplida > Thoracostomopsidae > Trileptium > Trileptium ribeirensis. The sequence goes on along the minus strand of JASANE010018638.1, from coordinate 17,566 downwards.
TTTAATAGATATGATTAACCAAAAGAAGGTTTGGTGAATCAGTAAGAAGCTTTGGTGCTCATAAGCCGGGTCCGGATATGATTTATCCGATTCTGCTGCAGACTTGCATTGAGCAGATAGTGGATATTTTGGTAACTATTTATAGATCGTGTCTCCGACTAGGCTATATGCTGCAGTTTTGTAGACAAAGCAAAATGACTTTTATTCCCAAACCAGACAAAGATGACTATACTGACTCTAAGTCGTATCGTTCGATAAGCCTTTCGTCTTTTCTATTGAAAGCATTGGAAAAGATTCTGAACAGTTATATAAGAGATGAAGTTTTAAAGGGGGTTCCCCTACACGAAAATCAGCATGCCTACAGACCAGGCAGAAGTACCATTTCGGTTCTTCACTTTACGGCATCTTGGATTGAACGTCAAATGAACCTTGGCAAATACTCAGTTGCAGTGTTTCTGGACATATCTGGTGCCTTCGACTGTACTAGGATTTTCTTTGGCCCTGATTGGGCTGAGGGGGAAAATCAGAGAAGGGGCCCCACCATCTTTTCAGTATAGCCCCATAGTCTCTGGACCCCCAATCATCTCTTACCCCCAAAAGAGATCTCTTCTAGATCATGGTCCCCCCTTTTCAGGTATAACCTCCTGATGATGCTAAATTATAGTTCTTTTTATTTGGCTTTTTTGGCAAATTTTTTTCTTAAAGATGCGCTTAAGGTCGTCGTCACCCCCTAACCCCCCAGGGAACAGTTTTTCCTGCTCTTTCCAATGGAAGGTTTCAGGGCTCTAGCTCTTCAAGGGGGTTCAGGAGAGCGGCCCAATTTCAGGGGTCGGATTTTTTTAGGAACATGGATTTTAGTTTTTTGACCTTTTTGGATATAACTTTGGATTGGACTGACCGATTGGGCTCAAATTTGGATATTATATAGAAAACGCAATGAGCTATAGGGCGATCTATGCGGTGTGAAGATTACTGTCCGTCACAAGAAGATATGGCGCCCGATATCGGGAATGCCAGCGAAAAATGTATATTTTGATGTTTAGAAATTAGGTTAACTGCGCTCAGTTTTAGACTAAGCTTGAAGCTTAGGTTAGGGTATCCGGAAATACTGCACTGGCAAACGCAGGCGAGGAAGCACCAGCACTGTGCACCCAAAACCGTGGCAGTTGGCCAGCCCAGCGGTTTAGCGTGGGGGTCCGGGGCCGGCAGCCCCCCGGCTTAGTCTTAAGCTTAGTCTAAGGCTTAGGCTTTGTTAGGCTTAATCTAGAACTCTATAAGAAAACGTATTACAGACATTGGAACTAACCTCTAGACGCGATACATGTTTCCGATTTGGGCAATGAGTGCACCGACAATTGTCGTCGCCATTGAAATTCAATAAGGGTTCGCTGGAATAGGCTATGAGGAACACTTTGGCGTCGCCGAATGAAGGTTTTCAAATTTCCCCAGAGACCATCAATGTTTTGCGTATGGTCGTCGGGATTGTCGAGACTAAGGAATTGGCGGTTATGGTGGTTGACCGTGGCGTGTGTATATTGCTGGGGGCTAGGTAGGCGGCGCAGTCTTTGGATGTATGTCTGGAAGCTGTCGGTGATGATGCGGGTTCCCGGTCGGATATGTGGAAATATTAGAGGCATGATTGTGTTGATGGTGCGATTGGGGACGTGGAAAAGTAGACACTTGTCCGTTTGTCGTTCAATCATGCCCACCACCCAACCATGCTCACGACGTGGTATGCCGCGGTTGTATTTTTGTCGAAAAAACTTCGACTCGTCAACTTTTACGTCGATACCGGGGCCACTCAACATGCTGTTTTGCCAATGATCACGGTCGTAAGCCACAGCGACATCCCTACAGTAGTTGTACCAGTTCGTAATGGTATATGTGGCGAACCCTGTTTGCAAGCGAATCCAGTTTGACGGCAAGTTGTTGATGTAGCCGAAAATGATCACGAGTGTCGTTTCCAGTGTGATCCGGTGACCGGCAAAAAATGAGCCGCATCGAATAGATAATTTGGCTCTGCAATTTTTACAGCGCCATTCGTGCTTTTCAAGGCGCGCGAGGTCATTACACGCAGCCAAATACATCGCGTAGCCACATGTATATACATTGTTGGTTGTTAGCGATAAGTCTCCATTGGGCAAGCAGAACAATAGTATCTTCATATGTACTTGTTCTACGCACCATGTGGTTATAGGTCATGCGCAAATTATTAATGTCAGGTTCAGGAAGTATAGTATTAAGGGGCGAAATGCTAAATCTAGTATTTTGAGGTCTGCCACGTGCTGCCATAGCTTAATATTATGCTGTAAAATATAAAAAATGGAAAATAAATCATCAATCGATCAATCGAGCGTTCCCAAAGGGTTATTTCCGAAGTGGTTAACTGTTCTTGCGGATAACTTCAGAGGGAGGCCAGATATACCGATATGAATGGTACCATTGAGTTTCTCCTGTAATGCTGGATCGATCTAGGTACATCATGTCTATTTTGCAAAAAATATTTTTTCAAAATTTTCATGTGACATTTCACAGGTTGGGACCATTGGGTAAAAACAGAAAAAAATGAAAAAAAATTTTTTTCGGAAAATGGTCGTATGCGGTATTTTGAACTCAGCTCGTCGAGCTGAATCGATTGGTACCAATTTAAGCGGCGTGCGACCATTTGCTGATTCCCCCCCCAGCCCAAACAGCGCCGTGTATTTATTAGGTATTTGGATTGGCTCTATTTTCCCGAACGGTTAGCTTATTTAGCCAGCGGCCCCCACTAGGGTCCGACAAATCCCTAGACGTTTAACGTCGGATTGGCGTGGAATTTCCTATTCTGGGTGCTCAGCGTGACTTTTAATTTTTTTGCTCTAACCTTTCCTTATTAGTCGCACTAGTCGTACTCACACAGTAATAAATTTAACACAATTATGAAATCGGCGAGTCACGCTAAGGTTTGCTTCTTCAATGCGCGTGTCAAACCTGAACGTGGGTCGTCGATAGGGGTGACGGATTTCAAACCCCTTCGAATATCTATCGCTACTCGGGTCAGTAAAACACTTGGACACATTGGGTTTGATTGAGCATTTATTGATGAGTCAAAATCGGATATGGACAAAACATATTGTACGCGCGGATGCAATAGATACAATGTCACTAGTATGGTACGATATTAGGAGAATGAGCATGGCCGCAAACGGAGTAAGTTGCGGAGTCATCGCCTTTTTCATGGAACTCTCACAGCTGATTCAAATCACGGCGTAAACTGCTAAGCCTTTTCTAATGACAGCTGCGCTCACCTTACTTATTAAAAGTGGGCTAGATCGAAAGCAAATACCTGCAAGTAATACGGAGCGTAAAACGGTTGGTTATCGATAAAGAGGCGCCATTCAACTAACTACTCGCTCGGCACTACGATTGCTACTAGAGGGTACTCCGACAAAACAACAGGTCCAGGTAAGCGAAAGGCGGCAATATAACTGGTACAAATGGGGCATGCGGGACGAAGCGTACAAAGAGGGATTGCGGGACTCAATCTTGCTCATTCTAATCACGACTATGGTACATGATAAGTGAATATTCGTAAATGCGGTAAAGTAGCGATTGGATTAACATACGACAAAATAATATAACAAACGAGTAATGATATATATCGATATAACGGTAAGTTTGGTAGGTGATCATTGGTACGACTCTTAAATATTTCTCTGGTGCGACAATAGTACAATATCATTATTTTCCTACTCGCATACATACATACGTACGGTGACCATGTGTATAAGATAAAATTTTCAGCAAATTGCAGTCTCAACTGGTCAATTTTGGTTCTAATTTCCTATAAAATCATTCCTTGAACGTGGTAACAAAACCGTAAAATTTGCCTTAAGTCGAGGCTCATCTATGACCTGAATAACTGCCAAAAAACGGACTTTTCGTGTCCACAAACATGAGCTAGAATAGTGCTAGAAATGGTCGGGTGGACTTATCTTCTAAATCGCTTATGGGTCTCGGCAGACTGAGGTTGGGACCGATTTTCTAACTTTTCAGCTTTTTCTAATCCAAAATTATTACTAAAATTTACTAGGTGTAATGTACGTAGGATATGAGTAATATTCGGTTTGGTTTAACTCGTAATTTCATCTAGCTTACTGCGGAGTTCCAAACGGACTCCCACGAAGTTTACGAAAGAGTTGAAGTCGCTGCCTCGGCCCTAAACCTCCACAGCTATAACAAACATAGAAAATAAGTCGGTGTTCGGCGGTAATTCATTCAAAAGGTACTACTCTACAATTGGGTGCAGACCTAAAAGCTTACAGATGCACTGTGTACTAACGGCGTTTGTTCAATTTGGACTAAAAGATCGTACTAATTTGCTTATCCGGGTCAACAAACAGATAATAATTTTATTGATTCGTCCTGTGACAGCTTTCCTTGATCCGTGACAAAAACGTTACGCTTAAACATGCAAGTAAGCCACTACCGAAGTAATGAGCCTTTCTGGAGCATTCCTAATTTCTACTAGTTCAAACGGGATAACAAACTTGGCTCGCCTAATTGATTTTCTTTACTAATTTACTATCTTAATTCCTTAACGTGGACATCATTCTAAAGCGATCGGGTTAATTATTGTTGTTATAACATAACGGTACTCATGCGGGCCAAGGCGAAAGTTTGGGCGAGTCCCTAGTTCACGACACAACTAATAAATTCTTATGAGTTCTATTAATTTCTGCCAATTTGGGTGGCTATACATAGTCATTGTGCAATCTTCATGCCAACTTTAGGGCCTAGGGGCAGGGGTTAAAATTGCATTTAAGTACCTATAACTTTGACTAAAACTAGAACTGTGCATGGCGATGCCTCGTGGGTCATCGGCACTATCCTAAAGCTACTACAATTTAAGTTATTTTGACTCAAAAACGGCTCTCGAAAAGAGCTCTATTTGGTACTGAAATTGAAATAATATTCCTAACGGTTTCTACTCGATGAAACGAGTCTGTAAGCGGCGGCCCCGATTGTCGGGACAACCGTAACAAATTGACTAACCAAAATTTACTCTGTGTCTTTAAATTGCTCGGGTTCCTAGTTTTCATCCGAAATTTTTAGTCTAACTCTACAGGGGCTGGGGAACAACTTATAACCTTCGATTTCTCGCTAATTTGCCAGCCTTTCTCTGCGAAATTTTGCACAGGGGCTGGGCTCGACCTTATTTGTCAATTTATTAGGACCGGGTCAGCGGTCCTCACAAAAATTTGTCCGTCGTGCCGAGACCCTATAGGCCCTATATCGCGTATAGCGACATCGTCAATTTTGATATACAAAAATTTTGTCACTGCTATTATATTTACCAACCCTGGTAAATTTAATATTTTCATTGCAGCGGCCGTATATCGGAGATTCGAGTCTCCGACGGCTTTCGTGCTGCACTCATGTCAATATACAGAAACAGGGAGAGACGAATATGAAACTGAAAACTTGCAAAAATGTGTGTAAAAGCTAAACCGAAACATAACTGTGACTATGCTTATACAGGAAAGAAAGTTGCGAATCCTGAGCGGCTTTTGCGTTGCTCAGGTTTATATTTATTATAATTTTTGAACAGGCCATGGCTTTGCCGGGCTCGATAGCTCAAATGAAAGGCCTAACGGGCCTCTATTGGTACAATAGAAATCATCGAAATTCCTGAAGGGAATTTTGAGTTACGAGCATTTCAAGTTTTGGGTGGGGGCGGACATCTGTCGGGCCGTCGGGTTTGTGATTCCGAATTGATTATGTTGAGTTTTAAAATGGTGTCCGTTAGCGGACATTCCTACGAAGAAACGGCGAAAGTCTCAACAAAATTCCTGGAGAGAATCTCAGAATATTTTAATTCTACATTTTCGGTGGGGGCAGGCCCCTTCAAGGCCGTCGGGTTTGAGGTTCCGACGCGAAATCGATAAGTTTTAAAGTTACATTCGTTAACAGACCTGACTACGAAGAAATGGCCAGAGTTTTAGCAAAATTCCTGGAGTAAGTCCTAAGATATTTCAATTTTGGTGTTTTGGTGGGGGCAGGGGGTCGTCGGGTTTGGGATTGCGACGCGGTATCTGAAATTTTTAGTAGTATATCGATAGCTCGGATCCTAACCAAGATCCGGATAAAATTTCAACCAAATTCCTGGGATAGTTCTCGAGATATACCAAATTTTCACTCTAAGTGAGCTATCTCGCTCACAGGGCGTGGAGTCGATTTATCTAATCGTGGTTCGATACAATTTTTCAGCTTGTGGGCGATGCCTAGGACACTATTGCCATAGTAATAAAGGTTTGACTAAGTTCCGGGGGTAGCTTGGTCCTACAATGTATAATTTTGTCCTAGGTTCCTACTAACAAAGAATCAAAACATGCGGACGAACTTGTGTCCAAAGAGGTCGTAAATCGAGTAAAATCTTGAGTAAAACTATAGATAACACTTTTTGAGAATAACGTGACCAAGGATGCTTCGGAGTGTTATTGCTAATGTTCAACCAAAATTTGTTTTGTTTAACCTCGGTCGGCTCGAAAACTACTTTTTTCAATCAACTCGACTCAGGGAATCATGTAAAAATAAATCTTTACGTGAGTGTCGCGTAAACTCATCGACCGAGGGAGATTCACCACGACTTCGGCCATCTGATTAAATGGTGTGAGTGGCTAGCTATGACTACGTGTCTGCGGGACAAGCTAGGTCGGGCAGGGCTATCATGTAAACAGAAGTATGGACAGGGAGTCCATGGAGACTTAACCTTATGGTTAATCGATACGAACTACTCAGTCCTACCTTAACTGCTCTCGGAGCTAACCCTATCCTACATCGATACTACTATGTGGTCAAACTACATCTCCCTGTCCACGCTTACGTACTCGGGTCCTTTGATTCGACGTTCATGGGCGTCCATCCAATCGCAAAAGCAAGAAGAAACAAGCCATAAAGGAGAAAAGAAGCACGGAAATAAAACCATCATAGTACTATAAAAGCGACAGAGCTGGTCTGCAAAACGACCGAACTCTGCGCTGCCAAAGTCGAACTGAACTCTGCAGAGCTAGTGCGGCTCTGCTTAAATACTGAACATTTCGAAATTTTTGAATTTTGAGGCCGTTAGAGTGTTTGATCAGCACTTTTGGGCCAATTTTACCCCATAATCTAAGCTCAAAAACAAATATTCTTATCGACAGTAAAATTCGATAAACTTGGGCCGTTTTAATGGGCCATTTACATGATTTATTGCCGTCTTGATATAAACTTAATATCAAATTCTTATAAACTGGTAATAAACTGGATGCAAGCTTTAAAACGATCAACAACTTTACTTTAATGTGGAGGATCCAGTGTGCTTATCATAATGCTCAAAACTCAATGGCTCGGGCAAGTAGAAGCTGCGATTTCTGTAGAGGACTATAAACGTTATACACAGTGCGTATCAAACATTTACCCACAAGAAATGCTTCCAATCTCTATACAAACTTTTATATGAAATTAATATGAAAGTCCAAGCCAAGTTTATTTACTTAAAACTCAAACATCGGTAGTGCTGCCGAGTATTAAAATGGCCATTTTAATATCAAACTCTGTAAGCTTATGCGAGGCGGATACTGAAACGTTCGTAAATTTACATTGCTTTGGATACGAAAGTTAAGCTGATAAGAAATTCCAGCTAATGTCAACTCCATATAAAGTTTAGATTAAATTAATATAGAATTGGTGAAACTTCGGATTAAATGTTTACTTAGCAGCTGCGGCGGCATTACTGAGAAGTTACAGATACATCTCGCGCTGCTAATTTTGATATAAAGTTAATATCAAGTCAATTATGTACTTTACAAGCTAGAAAGTATTCATTGGTTTCGTACAAACTCACGTATGGGCAACTAAGCATCCGTATCTGTGAAAGGCTTCCGAAAGAGACGCGGCTTAAGGAAACAAGCGAGGGCACCAAATGCGAGAAAAGGGTTCCATTCCCTCAGAGATGGCCAAGGTGCCAAACGAGCCTCGGATTCGGACTCAGTGTGTCCGTCCGAGCAATTTAATATGTAACAGCTCCGTACTCGGATTACAAAAGGTACGGGTTGGTTCACGGGGGAAGCCCATGACAAATTTTGCAAAGATTAGGGTGTTTTAAACGGCTCCCGGGGTTTCGGGGTACCTTTCTTTGGGGTGCTATGTATATATTTGTGTTAGTCTCGACAAGAGGAATCCAACGAGGGGTTACACGCCGTTCGGGGCGTTATTCATGTGATTTTCACCGAGAGGGTACCTAAAAGTGGGCACAGCGGGACCGGTCCGGGCTCAAAAGGAAGCCGGGTTTTCAAGGAATCTAACGAGGTCCCATACATATTGTGTTTAATATTCGTTAAATTATTTACTTAATTGTGTTTTATTTGCTTACGTATCTACTCATTTAACCATAAGTCCGTGTATCCGCGTCGGATTTCCACGAAACAGGTCTCTTTAGAAAGATCGAAAAGTTCTCTACAAAAAATGTTAAGCACTAAATTATCGAATTCTCAACGGTTCCGGAGTTATGGGCCGGAGCCGATACTTTTGATACCATATTTTCATAATTTCTTTTAAATTTTATTTTATTTCGACCAGCGAGAATGAACGCCGGTAGCTGATAAAATTTTTGTTGATGCAGTTTACCAGTGTAATTGCTAATATTGAACACTGGTAAACGATATTTCTCCTTTCTCACTAAAATTCTCAAGGAATTCGCTCTTTTGCTGTTCGATATAGGGCGGACACCAAACTTTTTGTGGTCCTCATTCGTGGGGACGGTCGTGACGGGTATCCATCACAGCCACTCTTTCCTACGACAATTTGCAACAAGTTTCATGCGGGGTAGGGCTATTCCTGCGGAGCAGGCGCGAAGTCGTACCGTCTTACGTAACTACGAGTCGTGCATGGCAAGGGCCGCCACCGTCGCATTTCCAACCTATGAAAACACTGATTTACAAGCGTAAAAGTCCCTAAATTTTCCTTAAGATCATCCTAAACAAGACAAAATATCATCGACTATTAGTTCCTCCAAACTTATAAATTACAAAGGTATAATAGAGTATAACCATGAGCATACAAATGGCATAAAGTTACAATGGAATTACATACGAATTGGCGCTTTTATGGCCATTACCACAACAAGAAAAACGGTACATCTATGCTACAACAAGTATGCGTTCGTAATCAATGTTGAATATCATAACCATTGATGTACTGGCTAGAGAATTGGCGTGGAAGGAATACCATAGACTCAAATGTATGGGTCTCTGGAGTGATTACGTGGTTAAAGACGTGGGAAACCGACGATAGCGGAGGAAACTGTCAGATATGGTCCCCTTCTGAGCGTGCCTTCAGATAGCGTTGTAGCAACAAGGAATAAGCAATTCTGGTTTTATGAAGACTTTAGCGTCGACTCGGTGAAATGTACTGAAATAGTATGTTACACAGACGGATCGGCGACCAACATGGGCAGGGAGAGGAGTTGTGGTGGGGGTGTCTATTCCAAATAAAGTATCACTATTCATCTCACTTGGTAGACATGCAACTGTTTTTTAGGCAGAGGTTACTGCTATATGCAGATGCGCAGGAATTCTAGAAGAAAAGAAATTTAGGAACAGAAGTATCGCTATTTTTAGCGATAGTCAAGGTGCACTTAAGGCGTTAGATAATTCCCGAATCAGATCTTGGTGCGTGCTAGAATGCATAAAGCATATGAATAGAGTTGGTAAAAGAAATAGGTTGAAACTAGGTTGGATTAAAGGACATTCTGGATTGTTTGGGAATGAAATGACTGATAGGCTAGCTAAGAAGGGATCGGACACTGCGTTTGTGGGTCCGAACCTTGTATTCCTATAATACAATTGTTATTTTTCATATAGGGACCATCAGTCAAAGTGGCGCTATGGAAACAATTGTTTGCAGACTAGATGTTTCTTTAAAGAAATTGATAAAAGAAAATCGATGTTTCTATGGAAATTGAATAAAGATAGACTGAGAATTGTCGTGCAGTTTCTTACTGGGCACGGCAATTTTATGAAACATTTGAAAACTCTTAAGATTGAAGGCAATGGCAAGTGTAGAAGGTGTGGTAAAGATTTGGAGACTGCAAAACATTTAAATTTTTAATGCAGTAAACTAAGAGATTTAAGATTGAAGTTCTTTGGGCATGGAATTTTGGATAGCTCCCAAGGCCATCAATTAAAATTGACCCAACTGATAGGTTTCTGGAATAGGATAAGATTTTAGATTCTGTAAACAGATTGGGGTGCTGGAAAGGACCTAGGGTCCAACCAGACTACATTAACCCCTCCTGCTGTCATTCATTCATTCCAATGCGGGTAATAAAATATTGGAATGTCTTATCATCAACAATAGACGGAATACCTTTAGTTACGGCTTCGAGTTCAAAAGTGTTTAAAACACTACTAGGTAAAGTAGATTTTGCAAAAAATTTAAAATACGATAGAAAATTATAGCTGATAAATGGTGGTACTGCCCCATATCATATTATCTATGTTTGTCCTAGGAAATACCGATTTATAAATATGTATTACGATCCGATCTGGCCAATGAAATCAAGATGTCATAGTTTTTTCTTTCAGTACTACTCATTCAGGTTGATATAACATCTTTTAAATTACTACAGATATATAGGCAGATGTAAGAGGCGAAAATGGTGGGTCGGGAGCGGTAAGGTACCGCGAAGTATCCTACCTGACCCGGCAAACCACAAGTAGTACAATGCTAATCATGGAATTACAAACAAATGATACAAGGAAGATACAAATCGAATCCGAATGGTATATACTTTAGGTAATTACAAATAATATATACGCACATATCTGGAGGTAAATCTAGCATTCGACCAATTGTTCATGCACTTTTAATTATGGGTAATATGATTACAGCGGCAAACCATACAGCTACGACATTAATTTATGTCGTGGTAACAATAAATCGTACCAGTAGAGCAATTGCTCATACAATGATAATTATAGATCATACAAACGGAACGTGGTTCATACTATTATAACTTGGTCAATAATTTATAAATTACTATTTATAAAATTTATTAATAATAGATATTACAAAGATAACTTATACAATTAATTCCAAATTCAAGGTAGCAAGAACATAATCAATTTTACTCGGTCATGTGCACATATATGTTGAGTATTTCAAATTTATTTTAACAGAGAAAATTCTGTAGAAAACATTAAGCAATACTTAGAGTTACATACATAATCGAGAAAAACCATACACAAAACGATTTTTTGTTATAACGTAACGTGTAATACAGTATCAAAAGCCTTTAACTTATGCCAGCTGATCCACCGGAATGAACTACTGTTGACCGCTCAGTCTTACGCGGACGCAACTATGTGCTGATGGAAAGTTTATTTAAAAAATCGTGTTGACATATTGAATTATTGATCTCAAGACATCTTTTTAAAGAGCATCTGTTGCAATGCCTTCCATAACCATGCCACGTATTTAAAGAAGTGAAGTAGGTATACAATTTCGTGAACCACATCGCCTTTTTTAAAGATAGGAGTAACCATGCTAAAGATATCCTAGCGGTACACTTATTACTCAATATAATTTCCTCACGAAAAATTGAGTAATCATTCAGCAGTAAACGTTACTTTATTTTTTAAGATTATATGAAAGGGTAAAAAATATTCATCTAAACTTGTTCAAAATTATTCCAGTTACACTATGCTATGCCAGCTAAAATGTTAAACGAGCCCAAAATACACCAACTAAGCAGCAAATACTTTAACTCTTTTGTTTGAGATGTAGCCGAGAACTGGTTAGTGACGTCGTTATTAATTTCACAGGATCAGAATGGAAATCATGTCATTCAAAAAGTAATCGAAACAGTGGAACCGAAAACTCTTCAGTTTATTGTTGACGCGTTCAGATCAAACATCTTCACGCTGTCAACGCATCCGTATGGCTGTAGAGTTATACAACGAATTTTAGGTATGTATGGAAGTAACTTTTAAATTTTGCAGGGTACAGTTTATTCTCTTTTGTGTTTTTAGGCTTAAAAGAAACATTATGCTGAAAAAGGTGTACAGAGGGCTTAAAAAGATAAGATATGCAAAATTATTTTGGGTTGGCTTTTTGTGGTAACCGCGATGACCAATGTTTAATTAAGCCCCCACCATCACACAACCACGGACAGAAAATAAAATGCGGAAAAAATTGCTAATAATTCAGGACTAGCTGCTAGCGGAAATGCGGAATATTTCGTGAAAGATTTTGTTTATATACCTGTCCGTAACCAGAGTGTAAAATTCAAATATGCGAAATTAGCCTTTCCCGATACTACGTCAGACATCATCACCTGTGCTTCGTTCGTCGGTGCGTTGTTTTAACGAACGCACTTCCTTCGTGATTTGTTTCACTGTAGCATTCTTTTGATAAATCCAATCTGACACAGCACAATGTTTAGTACCATGGTATACTATTTTCTCTATGAAACACCATAAATTTAATGTTTTTTTTTAATTTAGCTTTACAAAAAATTACCTGGCGCTCATAACTTCAAACTTGGCGGAATATCTAGAGCATTCCAGTTAATTTTGTTAAAACTGAGTCCTAGCCTGCATGGATTGGTGTAAGCACGTTTCCTAATGTTATTTTTGTGTTCTGTTATTATTTAGTAGTGTTGTTTGTTTTAGAACATTGCAGCCCTGAACAAAAACGACCACTGCTAGATGAACTTCATGAGCATACCACAAATCTGTCCGTCGATCAATACGGGAATTACGTCATTCAGCATGTGCTGGAGCATGGTGATGTCAGCGAACGATCGAAAATTATCTCTAGTATTAAAGGAGAAGTAGGCAACTTTGTACACCGTTTTTAGTAACACGTGCCAATATTTAGTGATAAGGATAAACTGTAGCTGGATTAGGTATCTGCTCTAAAATAAAAAAACACATACATTTTTGGACTACTCTGTTTATTTCACAAGACTCCCGTTCTGCTCATTGAAAGCTTTTTCGTTCACAAAACTGTTTAGAAAACCCGGGACACGCTGAGAATAGATGCTTTTTAGACTTATCCTACATTATACTCGTTTCAAGACACTGTAGCAATGTTTGGTCCACGCCACCATCGGACACGGTCCAGCAGACTCGCTTTTGACATACCATTTTGGTCTATATTTTATCGTACCGAATCTTTGCTTTGTCAAATTTAGTGTCCTGTAGTATATTCAATCATACCCGCAGTGGAAAAATCTACGAATAGCAAAAATTATGTCACAACACAATATCGCCGAACCAAAGTTTAGCTGCCGCATTTTGTCATACGCTAGATCACCGAGTTTAGTTGCTATCGAAAACCCATAGCTTTTGGACCAAACCCATGTGCACAAAATTTGAGTTGTGATAATGTCTGCCAGCAACATATTAGCTCAACTACGGTGAGACAAGTATTTGATGCGAAAGGGAAGTTTAATTGAGAGTTTAGTTAAACTCATCAAAACGTTCGCCAACGTCAATAATAAACAAAATTATGAGTTTATTGGAATTTTACAAAGTTAAACCGGCTCTTCTATAAAGGGTTCTCCATCTAAAGAGCCATTGATCCATGTATTTGGTGTGAGCATGTGTTCCGTGAAGCTTTGGACATTCATCAATATTTTGGACGTGAACCGATGTGGACGAGTAATTTTATTAAGCGGATCACCGTTGAACCCTTTGCTTATCATTTTTGTAGAACCCCTTTGTCTTTTGTCATTTTCGTTTTATCGTGCCAAACGTATGATGTATTTGCACAAATGAACTACAATGTTTTCAATTCTTGTTGTATCACCGGAAACAAGGTGGTGCTACATTGGAACCACAGGTGGTGCTTTCGATGGCTTTTACAGTGGCGTTTACTTAGTCATTATTCTACATGGGATTTTGGAAAATCGTTTTTGGCAACTATTAATTCTTTTGTTTGTGCTTTATATCAACGCACAGTGAACTTTACTGTACGATTTGCGAAAGCTATAAATTTTAAAACATAATGCTGGTAAAAGTTTGGAAATCAAAACAAAAATGATAAATTTGGAACTTTAACCGTTTTGACTCATTCTGCGCATTGTAGTTGCCGTAAAGTGACGATTTTTTGTCGCATATAATAAGGGATGTATGAATAAGCTTACATTTTAAACAAGATATAATGCTATTGGCAACTATTGCATTAGTCAAAATCATTAATTATCTCGTTGATATGCAATGCTGTATACTACAATTTAACGTTTCTAGTTTCATTGATTTTTAAATATTTCAGGTTCTGCGCTTCTCGCAGCACAAATTTGCGTCGAATGTTATTGAAAAGTGTTTGACTTATGGTACCGCCAAAGAGCGTCATATGCTGATAAACGAGGTTGGTAATAAATTTTAGGACTGCAACTATTATAAGGACGCGGTAGTGTCCCTATCATGGAAATAAATATGTTTTTCGTATTACGCTTGTGACAATACTTACCGCAAACTGCCGCGGTACAACAGTATCAAGTTGTCACAACCTATTTAAGTTGATAAAATAGCTGATCAGAGCTAGGCGTTAATTTAAATAATATTGGATATGTTATTGCGAAAATGTGTAAACGTTGTTCTTAATGTTATTTGGATTTATATATTGGATCTAGCTATTATTATTCAATTTAGAGCGGTTCATGCTGGTTCACTTATACAGCATTTACAAAAATTTTTGTGCAGTCACTGTTCTTAATGTTATTTGGATTTATATATTGGATCTAGCTATTATTCAATTTAGAGCGGTTCATGCTGGTCCACTTATACAGCATTCACAAAAATTTTTGTGCAGTCACTGTACATTGTGGCAAAATTTTTGAAAAAGCTACTACAGAAACTTTCACTTTTATTAAAACTGCTAGGAACTGTGTTCCTTTTAGAACAACTGATAGAGAAACTGTGCCACTTTCAGAAAAAACTGCTACAGAAACTGAGTCACTTTTAGAAAAAATGTTAGAGAAACTCGGTCACTTTTTGAGAAACTGCCACAAAAGCTCTGTCACTTTTGGAAAAACTGCTACATATGTCGGAGGTGGATATCCAAAAATTTTAACAGCATATATTGTGCTATTCGAAGTCTCAACCTACCGACGGCGGTTGAACTAAGCCAAGACTAAAGTAATGGCAAACGACATGTAAAATAATGCATAGGAGTCGGTCTATAAAACCGACCGAAGTCCGTGCAGCCGAAGTCAGATTGAACTTGTTTTTTAGTCGGGACAGCTAACCCCGACTTAATAATTTTAATATTTACTAAATTAATATATTAATATAAATTACCTATATTAAGTATGGTAAGTATAGTATTTTATTATTAAGCCACTTCCAGATAGATATATAAATAACCCTATATTTATGTATTAAATTATATTAATTATTTAAATAACTTTTTAACTTTAGTTAACTTATTTATCCGATCTTCGAGGGTAATCCAGATTATCCCTTAATAAGTCCGTGGATCCCAATCGGATCTCCACGGGACCGGTCTCATTAGAAATATCGAAGAATTTTGTAGCAGAAAAGTACGCGCATTGCAACAATTTATCAACGGTTCCGGAGTTATGGATCGGAACCGCAAAGAATTTCTATTCCGAGGATTCGGAATAATTGTAATCTTAATATTTTCTTATCAGCTAACATAGCCAGTGAAACTGAACACTGGTAGCTGATATTTTATTTAGCTGTTTTCCAATGTATTTTGTAAATTTCAAAACTGGTAAATTTGATAAAGGACAAATTTTACTAATACAGCTATATCGCCGTGGGGCGACCAGTCATATTTTTGGGGTCTTCAATTTTGAGGAAGGTCGGGACACGTTCCTTATTGATACCACCGTTCTGCTACCTAAGTTGCTAAATTTTCCCTAATCCTATCAGGCATGGTCATGCCATTTTCTTACAAAACTTGGTTAGTTCAGAGTGGCACTGCTCTTTTAACAATTCGCGGGTCGGAAATGGCAAGGTACCCCAAAATACCTCACCAAACCCGGCGGACTATATATACAATACTCAGACAACGCATGTAAACAAGATCAACCGTTCAAATTACAAATCAATGTAACTACGATCGATATGCCATATATAGAAGACGGTGGGTCGAGACCGGTAAGGTGCAACTAGGTACCTCACCCAAATCGATCGGCCAACGACAAATTAACAATTTATACGATGATAGCGAAAGCCATGCTAGTTTCGCATGGACCGCACGGGTAGCAATGACAACAATCGGTACACTAGGGTATAAATGATACATGCTAACAAGGGTACAATTAAATCAATACAATTATCGCAATAGAATGCTATACGACAATAATGGTAAAATTAAATTCATACAATCGTAGCAATAAGAATACATGGAAACGCGCCTTTATGGCAACAACAACAAGTGGAATAATGATACGGTACCATATGAATATAATAATGGTAATGTACAATATACAGATAATAATGGTAATGCTACTTATGGTAACAATGACAATACAAAATCTGGTAACGGTATCAAGTATGTTATACTTATATACATATATGTAGTAACGGAATCAAGGCACTATGATGGTAACAATTTATGGTAACGGCACAATAGAGTACGCGATAAGTAGCAACAACGAATGAGGCGACGATGTTGATCCATGCAGTCAAGTCGTTCATATGGTCATTTCGACAAATAACCTAGGCTTCCACGGATGAAGTCATCAATTGCTAAACTTCATACACACACTAGCGCGGGAAGGTCTCCAAGTTTGCTCAGAACCCTTGTTACTTTGGGGTTAGTTAATTCCAGTGGCGGTTTGTGGCCAGAATTCGTAAATGTTGCCCATTGTGCTGTGGTAAAAATTAATCAGTCGTCACGATTTACCTTATTCCGACTTTTTCCATACATAGGACGACTTACAGATTTCAAATTTGACAGGTGATTCAATCACTTTGGTGGGACAGTTGGGAAATAACGGACGATTTAGATTGGGTAAGAGGTTTAAAGTTTTGAGTGATGGGTTTAGGGTAAGAAATTTTAAGCTGATTGACAGAAATTTGAAAATACAGATGGGATAGGGTTCAAGATTTCAAGGAAAATCGGGTCAAATTAGCAGATGTTTGACGTCCGTGTATTCGGAGGGTTCAAATTTGATGTCTGCGATTTCGATTGAAGCCGACTCTCTCTAAAGGGGACCCAGGATGTTTTCTGTGCTACTTTGCTTTTATAATGATTCTTATATATATGTAATAATATCGACGTGACGCTGCTGCACTGCGCACTTCCCAGACGCAATGCCCATACGACCCCGGCTATCGTGACTTCAAGGGCGGACCTGATGGGTTTCAATCACGCGGATGTCTTTTCCCACGCGAGTCAGGCCCAAGAAATGACGGAGCTTAGCAAGCCGCAGGAGCGCTTCACAGGATGTGTTCTGATCCTGCCGGACGGGTTGCGCACGTAGTCTACGAGGTACTACCTTTGAGGTCCCCAGGGAGGTCGGCTCCGTCACCTGCTCACAGGCCAAAGAGACCGTACCACTATTCCC
>JASANE010018637.1:0-17375 GCA_030248225.1 Trileptium ribeirensis | reverse complement strand
GCTAAGACCAAAACTTAATACTGTAAAGACAGCCAATACAGCGATCCATAGCTTCGAGTGACGCCTGAAAGCAATGCAAAAACTGTAATAATCATTTGGTTTAGCCACAACTTGTCCTTTGCATTCATCTCTACGCGCTGTGTCGTTCGTTTGTTAAATAATAGGAAAGTCATTAAAATCTAAATCACTATTCAGCGAGAATAATTTTTGCGTTGTTTTTGAAATTTTAGACGACGATAGACTGTCCGGTGACGAATTTATGTAAAAATTGGTATATCTGATTAATTATTCTTGTTACTGGGAATAATATTGTATACCAGGTCTATTGTATACAGATTAACTTGAGCAATAAACCATGTTGATATATATATCTAATACTTTATTGCTGTTACTTGTAGTGGTTTGGGCTGATCTGGTTCAATTTTCTTACAGTCTGTAAATATAGTGATTTTGCTGAAATAGATATGAAAGGGGCGTACCACTATAAACAACTGATTACCCTAACCTCTTCCGAAGGAGCTATGGTGAGTATAACGAGGACAGCGTAGCATATACTTTCATTAGCCGTCCTAAAATTTACATTGGTTCGTCTCCTAATCATTCTGCATTGACGCAGCTGTAAGTTTCATATTGGTATTAACTTAATGCTTCTGGTCCTCCCATGCTAATATCATCATGAGTCAATAGCTGTGGTGTTGCATTACTTCAGGTTTTTATGTCCAAGCATTTATATTTCATTTAAGTGTGCTCATCCGACAAGCAGATGCTGTAATCCCTTAATTACAGCAGATTAGGCACGTGTCACAGGGTGGACCTAAGGATTTGTACAGCATACAAATTTTAAGTTGCAGCTATAGCTTATATATAATAGTAGTTTAGTATTTGTATAGTTTTAGTGTATATATATAACATATACTAGCTTAGTTAGTCAAGTCGTAATTCATATGCAGTTTGGGTGTTACTGAGATTTAGAGCCGTGCCATTATCAGCTGTGAAAATGGTGCCAATATTAATTCAGTATAGTAGATATTTTATGCTGCGCCGTTGTTTAAAATTTTTTGCTTTAGGCTTTTAATGCCATTGACCTTGTTCTAGATTCTCGCCTGCATCAAGAACATTCTTATTCTGTTCGTTCTGATATTTTATGCTTTTATAATATTCAAGTATATAATTTTCGGTCCTGAATTTGCAACAACTAAACATTCACTATGTTTTCGCAAAATATGTCTTAAATATAATCCAGTGTAAGTCTAGAATCTTGGATGTGGCAACTCAGCTGTGTTTATGCATCAAGCCTCTACATTATTAGGTTGGTGCGACCAAGACAGCATCTGGGAAAACTTGTGAAATCATACATATGCAAAGCTCCAGTAGGTGCTACCGTTTCTTTGACATGTCTTGTTTGTCGCAAACAAAAATTGTGGGCTGATGATAATTACCACCTTAGGTTTCAAATGACTACCTTCGCTAAATATGTTTCATTTCGCTGTATTGCGACAAAACAAAAATACCTGCTTTTATTTTGCACTAAAATGTATAAACTTACTTTTTATGTCCATCATCTAAATTGTGCTTGTCCAAATAAAATACATTTGAAGCCACTGTATTCCCAGTATCTATTATCACTTTTGGAATGAATTTCGGATAAGCATCGATAATGTTACATTTCACTGTGGCGTTCTCATCTGCGGTGTCCTATAAAATAGTGAATTTTATTAAAACTATAATATATATTAGGTATTTCCTTGCACATAGTATGCCGTATTACGTCTATACAAATATTTGATAATAGTAGAAGGATATTAGTAGGAACATGTTTTAACTTGGAAACACTAAGTCACGTTAAACATTAATTCGTCTGCTCCAGCTGCATTTAACATGGAAATGTTTCACACACATTTGGATATATTTCTCATGATACCCTAGGCGATAACTAGAAGGGCGTGATATTGTATCATGTTTTATATAATCTGTTCTTTGAAGATCAATAGCAAATAATTTACCATTCTCATCAACCTCTTTTTGTGTTTGGTTCGTGATCCAGAAATTGGATAGCTAGGGGTTGTCCCTATATATACTATATAAGTATTCCATACGAATTTCCGAAGTTTTCGAGACTCAAAATTATTCCTAATTTTTACCAATTTCCTCCAATTTTTCCCGAGTTTTGCCAATTCTACACCGATATTTTACGGTTTGTGCTAAACTTTGCCAGATGCCTTGGGTGAGCGGAGTGGTGGCAGGGTAACCATCAGCGTAGTAGGCGAAATGGTGGGTTCTGATGCCCCAGGGGATAATATCCGTTCTCCCTAAAAAGTCAGATAGTTTTTGAGCCGCTGTCAAAAACTCATAATATTGAATAGGTATAGTACTAGATTGAATAGTACTAAAGATAGAACCGGGTCACTTGGGTCACCACTTTCGGCCGGGACACCTGGCCACTAAGTAAACCAGGTCACCGGGTGACAAGCATTGACCCGGTGACCCTGTTTAATTACAATCCCAAAATGTAGCCAAAAGCCCGTAAACCAACCCGGCGCATTACTAACTTTGTAAATCCATAGCTAACACAATCAGTCATTATATATATATTGTAACGGACGGACTAATGAGAGTATCGACAATTACAGTCGGGCAACTACTTTTGTATAGTAGCCGCCATCCAATCTAAGGTCATTAGGAACCGTTAGAAATCTCCAAAGGCTCCCTTTGATGATTATATCGAGATGTCTTTCTTTCATAAATACTCCAAAAGAGTCAAGTTAGGAACATCCCAATTGACGGTAAGTGTGACCAATCCTACTTCTGGTGTGCAAAACAATC
Organism: Trileptium ribeirensis; assembly: GCA_030248225.1. Taxonomy (NCBI): domain Eukaryota; kingdom Metazoa; phylum Nematoda; class Enoplea; order Enoplida; family Thoracostomopsidae; genus Trileptium; species Trileptium ribeirensis. The sequence goes on along the minus strand of JASANE010018637.1, from coordinate 14,552 downwards.
CTTTTATTTGCGCCCCATTGGAGAACTGGGATTTGCTGAGGCCCCTCAACTTTATATATTTTAATTTACATTATAGGATTCGTGTGACCAATTAAATATGGCAAAAAATGACAATTGCAAGCAACCGGGTCGCCGACCTAACCGGGCAGCTAGCCACCCGGGTCCCTAGGCACTGACACTAACCAGGTGAGCTAGCTGACGTAACCGGGTCAGCTAGCCACCCGGGTCCCTAGGTCACCGACCTAACCAGGAGAGCTAGCCACCCGGGTCACCGGGTCACGTGCAGCTGATCAGGTTCCATCTTTGGTATATAATGGTTTGAATTAATTAATACTGCGCAAGTCTTCACCGCATGCCATTATTCGTAATTATACATCTAACAGAAAACCTGGAAGCTCCATACTATAGAATTATGTGAACTATAAGCTTCGCCGGGACAATTTGATTTTCGAAATTTTTTGAACCGTTTGCTATGCTGTTAGGACCCAACGTCGATAGCAAGACAGGATATAGGCTATGAAGTACTATATATAACAATGTTTTGTTTATGAATTATACAAAGCTAAATGTAGTTAGTGTGTCAGTACGCAATGTCATTGGTACGGTATGTTCTCTGTTCAGAAAGATCAAAGGAATTCGGAATTTTGGACTGCACTTGTTTTGATTTCTGTAGCTAATTTTTGCCTCCACCGGGGACCCACAAATAAAACACGAACAATATATTTTCAAATACGTTATTTCAAAAGTAAAATTGATAAATTACACAAAACGTTGTTTAAAGATTGTTTTAACACCAATAAAAGCCATAGGTACATGCTCATGGGGTTAGGGGATGAGACTTCGTGGGGCGCGAAGCTCTTACCTCCATTCCTGGTGCTCCAACCCCCTCCCTGGTGCGCCACACGCGCTGAAACAATAGGCGCCCACAGCGTCGCCACTCTCTCTCAGCCCCAACGACATGCTGACCCACCAGGACCCGATAAGGTCCCTGGGACTTCGGACTTTGAGCATATATGATAAAGGCCATATTAACAGAGTTAGTAAGACGAAGTATATATTAACAATCTTAATTTTTGGCATTGAATACTTTAAATTATGTCAATTTTCAATCACAAAATCCACCAGTCGAACTATGTGTTCCTTATAATTCATGGCGCCCAGGCCAAATTCGGAGTCCTTTGATTTCGAGCAATGGACTTGGTTCAAAATCGCTGAAATATTTCTGACAATGGCGCAGACAGTGCCCCGAAGACGGTAATATAAGTGTTTCAAGAAAAAGTTACCAGTATGGCTGTAGTTCATGCATTTTAAAAGGTAGTAATTTGGTGACATGTTTAACCTGAAGCCCATTATATCATGAACAATAAGCCTTTTATAACTCGTTTTTGTCATATAAATTCAGCATTGATCAATTTACATGAATAGAATCAGCGACGTAGCAATGTACTAAATTACAGTTTCATTAGTGGTATGTTAGTTAATCTGATAATGTTTTCGTACATTAGGAGCACCAATTATTTGCTGAAATAAACTACAAAAAAGCAAAAAAGACAGCTACTCACGCAACTTGAACACGACACCTCTGTGTTGGTAGGCGGAGATCTACACCACTGACTCCAATCAAATTTTCTTGCATTACATTGCGGGCCGCATTTACGGTGTTCTTTTTGCCAAAGAGTTTTGAAATGCTCGACATATTTCAAACTTAATATATTACACCGGACAGAACGTAGCTAACAGTCATAAACTACACCAACGTTGCAATAATAAAAACCGAGAAACCCAGCAACCCGAATTTCGTGGATAAAGACCGCAAAGCCGTTGCACTTCTGGAAAGGCCATTTGGATAATAGTTTATATACTATTCACGCGTCTTTCTACCGTGGTCAATCCCTAAAGCCATAAAGATTACTGAAGCGTTTAGTTCACTCAAATGTCACGCAGCAGCCGAGGGTAATTAATAGTTGCTATTAGCTTGGTTAACCTGACGCTTAAAATATATATGGTTTTGTAGTATTCGTACTAGTTTACCATAACCATACACAATCATAAAATTTTCAGAAATAAGCATAAACACGCATGTACGTTAACAAACATAATTGTCAAACCATATCCAAATGTATTTAATATAGAGCGGACGTACCTCACTATTAAGTGGCGAAGGCTTGGTACTGGAGTGAACAATATAGCACGGCTACAAATAATTACAACATATTTAGTCTGTTGCGGCAAGAAGCGGAATTCACAATAGTTATCAGCCATATGTCAGGGGCGTCGGAGCCCCAGGCGGGGTAACCCCCTTCCCCCCACCCCTATGAGCATATATGTAGATAGGGACATAGTATTGAGTCCCGAGAGGACCCATTTGTACCCTTTATACATTTTTAAATAATCGCTAATAAGCATTATATGGTCAGAATAACGGTATTCGAACTTGCTTAAAACGATAAGATTGATTGATTTGAATGTATCTGTGGCCGAAGTAAACATTTTGGAACAGTACAGCATCCCAGAGCTGGGAACGGGTCACTGTTTAGTGACCCGTTTCACCGGTTGGAAAAATGACCAGTGACCTGAATGATCCTTGGCATGCGAAATATTTTCTGCTCGATTTGTGTAATAAACACGCTGTTGGTCTGGATTTATGACACAAAATTTAACAAACAATGCAAACTCTATACCTTCATAACAAAACAAATAAAGTAGTAAAACGTAATCATTTTTTTAGTATTTATGCTACGATTTTTCCTATTAATCAAAACTTTCGGCCAACTTAACGGTCCTGCAAGATCTTTGTAACCGACCGTTACTTTTACTGTGATAATAGCACATCTATATAAATATACAATAAATAATGAATAAACGTACTACCGCATCTTGGTTGTATTTATGCGGGATTCACGTTATAATGTCCCCAACAGTTGGAACTTTTGTCCTCCTGTATTGTAGACTATACCGTAAAGACGGTGACAGTGACACCCACACCATATAACAAAATATGAGGGTGTCGGGCACACCCATAGATACCTCATTTTGGCAATGTACTATTTCGGTGTTTTATGCTTGCCAATGCGGTGTTTCTAGGGTATCCTGTAGGCCCTATGTAAAATAACCCCACGGGGTGGCGGAAACCCTCAGCAAAACGAAAAAGCAACGATGGTTCATTGACACCGTCTGAAATAAGCCAAACTATTACCTAGCTTTGTTTGAAATTTATTTGAAACTTTATTTAAAAACACAGGGGTGTCTAAGACACCCTGTAGTCTAGGGTGTGCCTGCCACTGTGTAGGGTACATAAGTTCCAAGTGGTGGGGACCTTATCACGTGAATCCCGCATTAAAATTGTCCACCACTAAGAAGATCAAATTTTATGTTCGGCTACTCGAATCGCTGTGAAACACAAATATTTACAAGTTACCCTGTCGGAAACACATACTATGTGTCAAGAACTTTCGTTTGAAAACGAAAAAGTTTTCTTCTTAAAAGAAGAATGTCACAGCAGTCATATTGCTATTAACAATACAATTTATGCGCCTGGGCTACATATAATTATTTAAATATAAACTTTACGACGGTTCAGCATAATATATGGTTTTTGAAGCATGTCAAATTATTTGATTTCAGCGTTTGCGAATATGCTGTCTATAAAATAGCAAGAATGAATTCAGACGTGGTAAAGTTGATAGTATAATTTTCGATGTCATCAATTCTCGGAATTCCTAAACGTTTTCATCTCAATTATAGTCAACAAATCCGAGACGTTTGCTGCATGCCATTTTTGCCTGGCATGCAGACACCAGCGGTCGGATCTGAAAAGGCCTTTATGACTATAACAGATACGTGCAGTGCAGTGCAATTAAAGCAGTGCAATTAAAGCTTTAATGCACAGGCTGACAGAAGGTGAAATCAATGTCACAGCCTGACGGCTGTGACAAAAAGAAAATCTAAATGACAGCATATATTTATATGTATCATTCGTAGTGTATTAGACAATTAAGCATTGTTTTTAGTAAGCGCGAGCTTAGTGATTTGTTTTCATAGCGGTACATAAACAATGTAAGTAGTATAAAAACGGTGACACGCAGAAAAGAAGTACATACTTCAAATTAATAAATGTTTGCAATTTTGCGATATTTTTCGTGGTCTTTAACAGGACATAAGTTTTCCCGGAAGATCGGAATGCAGCTTTGGCTTGATTTTTCAAAGCAGCGCTAAATTTTCTACAAAACTAGAGATTTCGCCCAGTTTGAGCAGTATTTTGCTGCCAAATATTTCGTTAATGATAGAGGATAATACCTTATTAATCACTACCCGTTTGACAAATTGTACAAATGTTTTCAGTATAACAAAAATGTCGAAGTTAATTTTGATATTGAATTTTTTAGATCAAAATATCTACAGCAAGAAAACCGATTTCCTAGATGACTCCACGAAAATGACGGTTACATAAAACCCTCATTAGAAACTGCAGTTTGAACTACATTTCGCGTTTACTATATGGTGAGGACGTTTTGCCCCACAATTTTGTACAATTCCTTAAGTAGATACTTCGTGTGTAGACGTATAATGTCGATTTTCAGATATCTGTACCTTGTATCTTTTAGCCTATTGACACTCATTATCCAGATTTTTAAAATGAATCGTGCCAGTATCATGTGAGGAACATTAAATTTTCGTGTGTAGCTTTTCGTATAACCAAACATGTTTCGGGAACCAATATGGTAAACGACACAATGAGAAATTATAGTTACTTTGAAATTGGGTAATCTAAACTATCTTAATACCATGGTGGTGCCAAAGTATATGTCATTGGTTAAATTACTGTAGAGGTCCTGCGAATAATTTGTGTGATAAGGTACCTATACGCTCAGCTACAGCCGTCCATAAAGGTACGATTAACATTATCGACAATGGATCACTAGCTTCCTTGTAACTTGCAAATATGTCCCAGGACCAGTGTGACATGAAATGGTGTATATAACATAAACTTTTCAGCATGAACGCGATATTCAAAACAGATCGCATTCTACCGCAAAATAATGATAAATTATCGTATGCAGTCATTTCCTTGCCAAAATGTTGTACTTCAAAGTTGTATTATTTTCAATGACAATCAGTATCGACATTGTTAAATCACCGAATAACCGTGTAACCTACTGACAGTACTACTAAGTAAGGTATATGGGGTTAGCAGTGAAGAAACGAAAGACAGACAATCAGAGAAACTTAAATTGATTTGTAATATTTAACAGCTTTCGTTGGTGCAAGGGGCTAAGCTTTTCGAATTAGTATTAGTGTAGTTTAAGGCTCTTAAATACTGTACTAGAAAGCTAATAAGGTATCCCTAGCAGTTCCAGAACAAATAATCCACAAGGTCAGCACTAAACTCAAAAATAATATATTTCTCAAAACTCTATTAACAGTTCAATATTTAAAGTTAATTATAATTATAAAAATTCTTATTTTAATGTCCTAGTGAGTTCTTCTCATGTAGTTTGGGAAAAATATCATTTACTCCAAGTACTTATTGCAAGAACTTCTTTAACGAGAGATTTGACAATTGCACATCTTAAGAAACGAAAAGTGGATGTAGAAAGCTATGGGAAGAAAATGTGACTCACCATGGTTAAATTTTGCTTTCTATACACAAAATATCATTTACGTCCTGAATAAAAGCAATCAGTAACCACTTGTGAATAAGATACGAGCGGATCTCGAGCATAGCAATGGAGAGAAACTTAAAAGCAAACGTATTAATATTTACTTCACAGGGTTTACGGCCTAAATGTTGATCGAAAGATAGTGTTGATCTATTAATTGCTAAATACTAACTACGAATTATAGTATGTGTTTGCTGCGCCTCAAATGCGTCCAATTTACATAAGAAGTTATTATAACGTATAATCGTCCTACTTTAATCGTTGGTGACTGTAATTTACCGTAATTTGAGCGAAATGCGAACACTTCCGGGTAATATCGATTACAAAACATTTTTAATTGTATGGGAGAAGCAAGTTTAACACAGATAGTTCATTTTCCCGCCACAAACAGAAATACTCTCGACCTAGTGCTTACAATTCACCGCTCAATGTATCATTAGTTAAATATAAGACGACATTGGCTTATTCTGATCATAATTCAGTAGATTTCTCAATATTGTGTGAGACAAAATCAGCTAACTATATAATACGTTTCAAAACTGACCTACTTTTACTCGGCAAACTGAATTTGTACTATTAAATCGGTATTTACTAATGTTAATTAAGATTCACTGTTAAATTCTGTGTTCAATGTAAATGATAAGTGGTTGCTATTTCATGAAATTGTATTGTATCGTTGTAAATTATTTATATCGTAAATTCAACAGAAATCCAGTCCTGCAACAAAATAAAAATATCTTGAACTTATAAAATAGCTAAAGCGTAGAAAGCGAAAGTCGTCGAAATAGAAAACTCTGCTATGTATAAGGCAAGTCATTCCTATGTATGAAAAGCGGCTTCGGCATTTGTGAAAAATCGCAAAACGCAAACTTTTAGTAAATGGTAGTAAGACAAACTTTTCAATTATATAAACAGTCGGTGTTTTGAAAAATTGGGAGTTAGTGCCCTAAAAAATGTTGATGGGTGTCGTAACTAGTGACGGTATTTCTTGCAGTAACCAACTCGCTGACGCTTTTTCGCACGTGTTTGAAAAGGAAAATGGTACGACGCCACAACCGGCGGGGCCTCTACAAGTTCAGGCATTTGGCTGAGTTTCCTTTGCATAAAATCCACAAGCATTTAGCAGATTTAAATAGTAAACACAGCTACTCTATAGCCCAATTGTCGTAATTCTTTTTGAAACATGTCCGTGAGGCAATTTGTTATTCACTTGCCTACATTTTTGAGCATTCGTTCATAGTAGGAAAGATTCCCGACACGTGGCTTTCGTTCACTGTTGTAACAATTTATAAAAAGGGGATTCTGGAGATTTACTTAACTATCAGACTGATTTGTTCTTCGTCTAATTGCTATTTGCTAATAGAACGAGTGATGATTTCTTCGCTAATGTTATATTTTACTTCAAAACTACAATATATTTTTGAACCAAGAACACGCCTTCTTATAAAAAACGGTCTACTTTCGCACAACTACTCCAGTGTGTATCTGACTGGTCTCATTATGTTGATTTTAAGCCACGCCAGTGACATATATACAGATTTTGCTAAAGCTTTTGATAGTGATCCGCGAAAAACTATTGTCAAAAATTACTAACTATGAAATTAACATCTTTTGAACGGGATTAGGTGTTTTCTTTCTAAACGCACATTTCGTGTTAACGTAAGCAGTTTTTTTTCAAATTATTACCGAATATATATATATTATATTGTACTACAAGGAAGCATGTTGATACCTACTTTGTATACCTATTAATAACTTGTTATCTATTGATTTTAATTTTGTCACATGTAAAATATTTGGTGACTATAAAAGTTATATTGTAATATACCTAAGGAAAACCGAACAAGATCGAATACCTTTAAATTCTGTTGAAAAAATGGTCTAAATATGGAAATGATGTATTTAATTATCAAAATGTCAAATATTGCACATAGGTATTGGAAACGCTCAAACAATACATATATTCTAGGTGCACGTATGTTCTATAGTTATAACAAATGTCAGTTCGGCCAAGGATCGTGTTGTAATAATAACATGGAACTTGAAGCTCGGAAAGTATTATGAATAAATTGCACGTAATATTTGTAACATGTTATTTCGTTGCTTCCATACATTAGAAGCGGATGTATTGATGCTTGCATATTATGCATGCGTTCGCCCCATAGTCGAATATGCTATTAACCTGGTCGCCCGGATGCCTAACAGAAATAAATATTATGTAAACCATCCAGCGTTACTTTACTCGCAGAGTTTTTCTCGTTCTAAACTGGACGCAATCGCTTATCCAGCTTTTCTCAAACTAATGTTTTTAGAATTAAAACGTCTGAAAGCAGAGCTTCGTTTAATTTTAAAGGTATACATAGTGAGATGTATATCACAACAAAAATGTTTGAAATCTCAAGCGAAATTTGAAGAAGAGGAAATTCTGTGAAACTTAGAAAACCAAAGTTCACTGAGTCATTATTTCAAGCTTTGAAATAGTCATATTTGGAATAGTTTGCCGGAAACTATAAATGGTGGCTACTGTGTTACTGGTAGAGATTCGCAAACTTTCATGCAGCAATTAAATAAAATATATATTGGATAAATTTTCGGTATATTCTATAGTTTTTTACAAAGGCTTTCGAGAAAGCCGAAAATGAAGGAGTGATGATTGTCGACTGATCTGTGACGATGCATTTTCGAAATAGTATATACTGCATCCCCTGGCACCCCTTGAGCCATGTGTGATTTTGTGATGTTCAATTTCTTGCAATGTGTTAAATCTGTGATTATAATGGTGTTTGAGGATGCCGAAAACGATGAAGTTGTTTGTTTAACTGTATCTATGACCGAAGCATACTTTTTGGAATAATCCTGTATCCTCCGGCGCCACCCCTGGGCCATGGGGGATGTCATGGTTTTCAATCTGTTATAATTTGTTGGAATTTATGATTACAAAGGTTTACAAAGTTGCTGAAAACGCTGAGATGATCCATTAGAATATATCTGTGGCCGATGTACCCGTTTTGGTGTGGTACTGTATACCATGTGACCCCCAGTTTGAAGTATATATGATTTCGTGGGTTTCAATAAAATGCTACAGTTTGTTAAACATGTTATTACAATTGTTTTGGATGTCACTGAACATGATGAAGTGAATCATTTGACCGTATCTGTGACCAATATATTTATTTTGATATTCTGGCATTTTCATGTTCTGGTATTTTCATCACATGGTATCCTACCTCCTTTTATCTATAATCCATGATTCGGTGGGTTTTCAACCTAATGATGTAATTTGTTAAATCTGCCAATATAGATGTTTTCGAAGCTGTCGAAAATGATGATATTTTTTGTAAAAACGTATCTACGCTCGAAGTCAAACCCACTTCTCACTCTTAGGTGTATCTTCTTTCAAAAATGTATATAAAGGAAAACCAGTCTTAATTAGTGGCATGCGAATTATGCGACTACTATTGCTAATTCTTGCATAAAATGTGGCATGTGCTAAACTTTACGTTTTTACAAAATTACAATGCTGCTTCTGGGTTGTTCTAAAACGCTTAATTCAAATTCAACTATTTGTTGCATGCAGCTAAATGGATGTCTGGTGAACCGTTGCATGCATTCATTGTCCCATGAATGAAAATGACGCTATACTTTTACATTGCTAAATTTTGGACGTGCCCGAAAAATTTGGAAGACGCCTGTAGAGTTACGAGTAGTCTTAAGAAACTTCGAATCCCACACTTTCTAGTTTCACGCGCCCATGTTATCCGATGTATTGACGTGTTTGTTCGGCACTCTGAAAACCATGTTAACCTGATGTTGAAGACTTGACAATCGTGGTCGATTCATGCGCCCCGACAATATTTTTATAGTTTCTATTCCGCGCTAATATATATGCTGTCAAAATATCCACCCTTTTCAAGCAAACAGTGCAAAATAAACATACGTAAACAAGTTAATTATGTAATGCTGGCTTCTTGGAAAGAAGCAACGACTCACTGTACTCATTTTATAGTGAAACATATAAAAGAGCTACGCAGATATTCTGGCCATTCTTACTATAAAGCTCGATTCCTGTCAAACAAGCCATTCACCTACGGATTTTTTGTCATTCTATTTTTAACGGAGCTTTAGAGAGTATCTTGGCAGAGCTGTAAATTTATATATTTTGAGACTGTTTTCGATAGGTTTTTGTGAAAGGTTTTAAGCATACGATAAAAGTACACTTTAGTGTGACTATTGGCGCAAAGCCTGGGGGTATGGATATTTTCACAAAAAAATTTCACTGTCAAAATACTTATTGGGCCCCCAAAGTTGTTTTGCCACCCCGCATCCCCAATGACAAGGAAAGATTTGCACCAATGATTGTGACACGGGTGTCACCATAGAACTTGGTAAATACGCTGTGTGTGACGAATGTAATTGTATATACTTACAAAATATAGAAGCGCCTCGATCAGAGAATTCTTTATTACTGTGCAATTGGATGTAATATTTAAAAATATTATTCGGAAAACCAAAAATGGTTTATATATGCGTTGAATAACAATCAAAATGCAAAATCAAAGCTAACCGTTTCATAGTAATCCCATATGTAGTCGCTTAACGCAGAAGCTTGGCATGAACTGGTACTGGGTCTTGCTTCTGTGTTTGCTGGATTCCACTCGGCAAAACATGCTTCTTTCTGCGAACAATGCAACTCATTGCGATCCTGAAAACATTTAACATTAATTTGGATTTATATGCTTTTGCACAATAGATATTTATGCATTGCGATGTGGGTTTAAACATAGTACAGCCAAAGATAAACCGTGTTTTTGCATACATGATATAAAATTGCTGCATTCTGTAGCATCTCGAAAGCAGGGCGCACTGTTTTTCCTACCATCAACGTTCAGCAGCATAGTAATACATGCTGACCGATATCACCTAGCTAACTAAAATTTCAAAGCTTAGAATACCTGGGCATTATAATTTTACATACAGCTTAACGCATGCGTTTGTTCTATGGTAACTTCATAAAACACGAAACATATATTGCGTTAGTTGCGTAGAGTGCGTTTGCTGCGTGGTCTTATTCGCTTGCATTGTGAAGACCCTTTAAGGGTTGAAGCAACAGTGTTGTCAAGTCTGGGTGTTTAGCGAGCGCGACTCTAAAAGTGCGATCGCATGTTCAAACTGCTCAAAGTTTGGATCTAACTTATAATATAAAAATATGGCGAATTGCGATGAGGCAGAATTTGAGATAAAAATGTGAGCTGAAAAATTATCCTGGTCGATGATTGGCTAAAACAATACCTTTAAATATTTGAACAGTTGTCGCACGTTCAAATTCACCAAAAAAATAAAAGATGATTTGAAATTTTGACCAAAATTTGATCTCTATTTTTGATGTAAATGTTTGAACATGTTAGTGCACCTTTTGTTAAACACCGATATCGGATTCATCGAGCCAAAAAAATTTTGTTCAACGCTACTCAAAATACAAACTAATTTGTGATGTAAAATGGTTAATAAAAATTGAGTACGTACACTGCTTATTTAAAATATTTCACATCGTAAGACAGGAGTCTTCTTTAACTTAAGAAATATAGATAACCCAATATCAGGGTATTGTGCTTCTAGTATTTGGATGTATAATCGTTTACGGCCATGTTCAGTGACACCAAGCACCTATACACATAAAAACCTGATCTCAATTTTTCATTGTTTTTGTCTTCAGAATCCGTTATAAATTTTACATGGTCTTTTATCTCCACAATGTTATATTAGTGCACTCGCTGGCGCAGCGCGCAGCGGGAGCTGCCCACACTTTTAGAGACAAAGAGATCGCCTTAAGTCCTCCTCCGCAATTATCTCTTAGCGCTCCACTCTTAAGTGGCGTACTGCGCCCTTGAGTCTACTAACTATCTCTTTACTGTTCAAATGGTACGATATTTTATTTCATTACATCATGTTTCTTTTGATGCTGATATCTATAAAAAACTCAGAGAAAATTTTGTCAGGAAGTAGTGTCGAGTATCCTGGTACTCAGGAGCCCAGGTAGTTTAGTTCGGTCGAGTCAGTAGCATGCTGCCCAGAAACCGACCTATTCTGTGACGCTTTTGCGCAACACAATCAAAATCGCTGTGAGACACCCTTCAATGACAGTTTTTGATTCGGATGAACACATGCAAAGACATACTGGAGCAAACGTTACACACTGTGTTTTCTTCAACAGAACAAACTGTGTGCTGTTCTTACACGAATACTACGAATTAAAGATAAGCTCTAGCATTATAACATTGTTGAATTCAGAATTATTTGATATCTTCATAATGCCTAGGATTAACATATACCTATAAACTTGTTACGACTAAGTGATTTTATATCGAAATCGATTTTAATAATATTTCAAAAAACAAACGAATTGTTTTACCATTTCAGCAATGGCACTGAAACCAGTTGTGCTTTGAACAAAGACATTTGACTTCTTCTGACGATATTCATTGTTGCTAATCGATGACGATGTTGAACTTGTCATGGAAGGTGCAGAGAAATAGTCGGAATCGACTACAGCTGTTGTAGTTGTGGTAAGGCTAAAAGCTGAGGGATTCATTGTCAGGTCCATTAATGAATTTTCGCGGCATGAAATCCGTTCATAATTCCAATATGGAGAATGCGCATTAGATTTATACATTTAATCAGTTATTTATTAAAATTTAAAATAAATAATAAAAATTTATCGATAAGGATATCCACTTCGTTTTTCACCACCTTCCCACGGGATGGTATGCACAAGATATTTAATCCAAAACATGCATCATGTAATAATTACTCATGTATTTCTGATACACAATGCATAGTTGAACTGTGATGGGTAGGGTAATCATGTTTATGCTCGCTTTGTTGGGTCATAAACCAGGGGAGGAGCTGAAGAGTGTCACACTATTAAGTAGAGTCGATCATCATCGACTTTTGGTATCAGTGTTTGTATAAGCAATTTCACAGCGCTGACTTTATGTTGAATACTTTTTGTCAGAAAAAATTGCTGTCGCTAAGTAACACTATCAAGAACATATAGTATTTTTCATGTTTGTTGAAAGACTGAATAACTGGCGATGAAGTTCACAGCATCGAACAGTGACATAAGACGAAGGATGTGTTCACATTGCGTCAGATCCGATCTGGTCCGAACCGATCCGCTCAGATCCGATCGGAATTGCACGTATATTTTATGTAGGGTGTGCACACTGCATGCGATCCGAATATGATTCGATCCGAAATAGGCTGCACAATTATTTCGGACCAAATTGGATGATGTAGTGTTAAAACAAAATAAATATACATGCAACATATCGGATCGTATATACAATAACTATAAAATATATAAAATATAAACTTATACAATAACTGTCAAATTTTGTCATGTAGGATCAGATTTCGAATCCTACATTTGGAAATTTCGGATTATACATTACAAAAACGTTCAACTGTAATTAGCTTTAAATTTTTGATTCTTTCTCAGCCACTGTCGCTGCGATGGGCACACAATCTTTGCATGTATAAAAATTTTAAATAATAAATTAGGTGTGAGCAATTGCGATAACTAGCATTTAACATCATATAATGACGGATATTTTTGTAGCATCACAGAGCGAACTCAATTCGAGTACAAATTGTAAGTTTATTTTGTTCTAAACTAGTAAACTACAGTCTACGTTGTTATATATGCTTTCAATATTGGCTACTAAACCATCTCTCCCCCATAAACAGGAGTTAATGCAGTAAAGTCGGTTCCGGAAATTTTCTGTCTGTTCGCATCTTCTTAAAATTTCGACGTTAAATGTCTAAACCATCTTCAATTTACAAATATACAGCAATTTTCCAGTTGATACAACACAATGTTTCAACATTCAATGTCTTAACTTAAATGAAAAATTGTAAAAAGTTTCTAACATGCGGTTCAAATTCTAATCATACAAAAGCTATTTTTAGTCAGATTAGTTCACATTTCATTTACATTCTTCCGACACGGTGAGCTAATAAGGTTTCAATTGCGATATCAGACGGTTTTAAGGGAATCTTAACAAAAGACAAGATTTTTAACAAAACCGACATCAACTGGTGTAAAATTTATATAAAGCTGGACAGTAGATAGAAAATGGGCGTTTTGCCCTTCCCCACCGGTTGGGACCGGTGGTGGTGAGTCATGTGTTGGGCATTACTCTTATTTATATGTATATAGGTATATATGTTTAGCATACACGCATATGTATAGATGTTTATTGTATATATAAATACAGACATGCAAATTAGTATTGTTAGAGGAATACGAACAACGAGGATTTGAGGATTCATTCACCTTCATTTTTGCAGGAAAATTTTTATGGTTTTGTTTGGGGTCATTAGCAGGGTGCCGTTTGGTGCGGGGTCATTAGTTGGGTGCCGGTCTCTAATTGGGACAGATAATTATGGGCTACTGGCTACTACGTTGTATGTCGGGTTATTAGTGGTAATTAAGTATTTTATGCGCGTGGCTCATTATAGCTTTTGTATGCGTTGGGTCATTATAATCTATAGACTTGGGTATTTAAGCTGATTTTTCCAATCAAACTAATAAATACTGAGGTCATTATAATCTTAAGTTCGGGTATGTAGTGGTAATTTAAGTTTTTATTGCGCGTGGGGTCATTGACTATAATTGGTGTCCAATATCCCATACTTCTAATTGTTTCAACCAAAGTAAATTTAAAATATTTTTATTTTTTATTCGTGGTAATTAGCGGAGTACCGGGCTGTACGGGGCAATTAGGGGAGGCTACGGGATTGTACGGAGCTAGGTACGGGGTTGTACCATGGTGTCAGCGTGTGCCGGGTACTTGTTCCAAGGATATTATATCACGAATGTATATATATATA
>JASANE010018636.1:0-17141 GCA_030248225.1 Trileptium ribeirensis | reverse complement strand
TTTTTTATATAAATATATATTCATATATATTTTCAACATTGGGTATGGTTCCCTCTAAGGTTCGGGGTATGCGAGAAGTTTCGGCAAAATGTAATTGGAATTCCATTGTGTTGCCGAGGGGTGTTCATCTTAGGTAATCAAACTTTTTTATGGGGGAGCACCCAACACCTCCAACGCATATGCGTCAATAATTGTCATTTGATATATATTGACATGTATATATAGATATAGTATATATTTACACGGAATATATTAAATGGTGGTATTGTGTGAAATGTAAAGTGAGTGTAATTTCTAGCTTTTCATTGCGCAATTTTCACAATTGAGGGCTATGAAATATTGTCTGGCATAAGTGGTACGAGCAATCTGGAGTGTTTTGCTAATATTTTTATAACAATTTCAAATTATATGGTCATAAAATGTTTTTCTTACATGTTTTACAAAGAAATCGCAGAAAATGAAACGATTGTTGTAATTGAACAAGAAGAAAAAGGAATTGTGTGCAATTTGAAGGGCTGTTGCAACGTATTTTGATTAGAATAGTCAAATAATAGACTAAAAATAACTCTCCGAGTCAACCTAGTATGTCTGATCAAGTCTGTGGATCGCAAGAATGAATCTTTTGATTTGTAAAGCGATCAGCAGCTTGTTATTAAAACGAAACCCTGTTAAATGACCGCATTATGATCTGTGTGTCGTGCAGTGGTGGACAAAAACCCAACAATCGAAACCGCGTTGATTGCTTGTACGCAAACTGCTGAGCTATTTTGGAGCTGTTTAAGTTCTTCAAGGAACATTGCAGGCCAAAAATCATGGAGGTGGATCTGAACGAATCTCAATGGGGCAAATATTTGGTTACATGACTAAGAAAATTGAACATTAACGTCCTTGCCCAGAAGGAGGTGCTCAATCCTGGGGCAGGAACGTGGGGTGCTGAACCACCCTCGCTCCGCTGTAGCTGCGGTCTGGCACGTCACAAAGCCAGTAATAGTGCAATGATACGTGACCCGATAAACTCTGTTGACACAATGCGTCGTAATAGGCACTTTTACCAGTTGGCAGCGATGAACATGAAAAAATTATAATGTAACTCCACTTGCTATACAAGTTAATTTCTAGTTGCTGAAATCATTTGTAATTTTCCGTCCAATCGCTATAAAGCCAATGTACAAAACATGCTTTCAACAATAGTTTTGTATCGTACACTGCAAAAAACGCTGAATCAAATTTGGCTCGTTTTGAGTAATCTGGGTCCTCGATCGATTTGACCCAGGTTCAGAATAACCCAATTTTAGTTCATTCTGAGAAAATTTAAACCACTGATTGTTACAAAGTAGCGGTGTATCGAAGCATTTTTGCGTATTGTACATATATATACTTTCAACAATAGTTTTGTATCGTACACTGCAAAAAACGCTGAGTCAAATTTGGCTCGTTTTGAGTAATCTGGGTCCTCGATCGATTTGACCCAGGTTCAAAATTTTCCAATTTTGGTTCATTCTGAGAAAATTTAGACCACTGATTTTTATAAAGCAGCGGTGTATCGAAGCAGTTTTGCGTATTGTACATATATACTTAAATCCCTGCAGCGCATTATTAATCATAGTATATAATACGTTTTACCGTTATGGACTCAGTTTTAATTCTATACATTACAGGACATTTATAGTGGCAAAGTATCGGTCAGTGTCAGACTCACGGACATTTTTACCAATTTTTCAATGAACTCATGCATAGAATTCAGTGTCAACTATTATACTACATGTTTTGTCTATTGCAGTTCGAGGCTAGGGTCGCATGTTCTTGATGAACACAGCAACAATTTGACAGAAACGCGCTCCAGCATAACGTTAAGAATCGATTGACAGATAACAACTGTTTGGAAATTTGGTAGTGAGAAGGTTAGAACTATATATATCACCTGTCCCACGACGTGGAGTGCCGTCGCTTTGTCTCTACATATATATGAATTATTATATATTCTTCACGGACACTGCCACAATTTATAATTTCAAAAACAATTCGATCACGATACTTCTTGGTTTAACGTCGTTGGAATAGTCTGGGTTTGCGAAATCCAGAAACTTTTGACGACGCAATGTAATGAACAGCGGCAGAGACTGT
Source organism: Trileptium ribeirensis (assembly GCA_030248225.1). Taxonomy (NCBI): domain Eukaryota; kingdom Metazoa; phylum Nematoda; class Enoplea; order Enoplida; family Thoracostomopsidae; genus Trileptium; species Trileptium ribeirensis. The sequence continues at coordinate 15,017 of JASANE010018636.1, read as the reverse complement.
CAGGGCAGACAAAACTTCCACATGCTGGGTCCTTTTACAATACAAACATCGCTTTATGGTTGTCACAAATGATGGACCACAACTCTGCTTAACTAATTTTTTACCATTTTTCAAAACGTTATCTGGGCTCATATTTATACTAATAGGTATAATAATTGCGGTATTTTTAGGAATTTCCTTAAATTTACGATGGAATTTTATTAAATGCCTGACAAAGGCGGTGTTGGATTTGAGAACACTTACCGGTGCCTAAACGGTTTTCCAAAAGAACACATATTATAGATGTTGAATGCAATTTCGCCATTTGAGTTATTGAATCATTAAATAGTAAATAGGATTCTCTTAATTGCGTTCTATGTCAATGCTATAAGATGTGCACACAGATATGGTAAAACTCCTGGCGAAACAAAATAGAATTAACTCAATTTGTAATGGGTGAATCCAATTTGAATTAATGCATGAGTAGATTTAAGCTGCGCCGCTTACTGTCCTCTTTTGTCAAAAGCAAATACCATTCCTTTGTTCACTGATCACGAATTTCATTTTTGTACAAAAGAACAGAAATTAGTTCGATTCATATTGCATACATCATAATTTGAAAATGTTCGCCGACACATTGGTGTTAAATTACAGAGACCGAATTTTATTCGCTAATGCCGTTATAGAACAGAAAAATGTCGAAATTGGATGCGGCTATTGAAATTTGAGTTTTGTTCTCTAAAAAAGTTTTGTACATGGTGTCAAAATAGGATGGTTGGCGAAGCATCTTAAGTTTACCCTTACATAAACATTTCATTCTAAAATTGACACATTTGTTTCAGCATAAGCAATGTACTAAAACGGAATTTTTCATCCAGTGTGAGTTCATGCATGCGCTGCTATTCGCCTGTTTTGCGATGTTCCTAAGGCATCCAGCAACAGTTCCAAGTCAATTTGCGGCAGAAGCTTGTCCACTGGCTGTCCGAAATACGCATTGGTTTAAGAAGGAAAGTGTTGAAATGAATTTGCTTTGCTACGACTTAGTTTAAAATAATTTGCGTTCCGAGATCATTTTAAAGTAATATTCAGTTATTTTTGGTGAGAATCCAATTTTTATATAATATAGTCCGTGTGATTTCACTTGTGAATTTTTTACCACAACTCTTGAGTTTCCGGCATAATTATGGAATTCGAGTGGAACGAGAATTTTCAATTTTGGCTTTGGAGGGGGGTTGAGGAAGTCCTGTCTGTGTGTGTCTGTGTGTCTGTGTGTGTCTGTGTGTCTGTCGCACCTGGATCTCGATAACGGTTGGGCGGATTTTGATGCAATATAGCTTATTCGAACCGCAATGGTAGATTTAGGTGTAGTGACGGAGCCCTATTTTTGAATTTTTTTGCCGTGGGAAAAGTTCTGGGGCAAAATGACGTCATTTTGGCCCATTTTTCGGGCACCCCTCCAGTTTTTGCGAGTTTTCTCAATAAGTACACGAGGTATCTAATAGGCCTATTCTATGTAGCTTTACCAGGGCTTTCCAATGATATATAACAAGTTTTTCAACCACTTCCCAATCAGGAGTCTATAGGCTTATAGTTAGAACTAAATTTCATATTTGGTGAAAAGTCGTGGGAAATGCATCTAAATGTGTGCTTATTGTTGGTTTTAGCGTTGGATATGGGTTTTTTGGGCCAACAAGCTGATTGCGAGTGTCAAAAATATTGTGTGGCAAATATTTTTTACACTTCTGCTTCGTACTTGGTATGAAAAATGAGATTTTTCTCAAGTGTCGGTTTGAATTCTTTAACGTTCTTTTACCGGTCAATTTAGGGTTTTATTGAATTATTAAATTGTTAGTTCATTGTTTTTGTACTCGATGTATAATGTTTTGTCTACTGCATACGTTTGCTATCAAAAGAAGCGGACGTAACTATGACTCATCACTCACGGTTTATATAATCATGCACCTGCGTACTATGTGTAGGCTTTGTTTGTGTGTGCTTTCTACAACACACTTCGAGGGATTGTTCTCACCACTCGAATTCTGGCTCGCAAGCGAGCTTCACTAGTATACAAATATTTTGGGAACAATATTTACTCTTCACTCAATTTTAATGTGAATTATTTTAAATTAGACACATTTTACATTTAGTCAGTCTGAATCACGTTAAACAGGTTTCTGTTTGGGTTTTTGACATATCGAAGTGCACATATTCCTGTCTATATATTTCTCGCAGAAACGTCTGTCATTTGGCAATTTCGCTATTCTTGCCCTTATTAACCATTTTCAAATCATGGTTTGCAAAGTTATAATCCTGAGTCACGTTATGATTTCATACAACCGGAAAGGTGGTTTTAGCTTCTGTGCCAAATTAATGCTATATTAAAATTGTCTGATGTTGAAACACATACTAGTATCAGTGTGAGTGTAAACTGCAATCACATATATAATCCAAAATTTAAATCATAACCAACCAGTTAATCCCACTTTATAAATGACACATACCCCGCCCCACGCCCGCCGAGAAGTTGGCTGCCCTCAAACGCCCAAGCTCCCCATCTCTAAGACCTCGGACTTTGAGCTTGTTTGATATATATCAGAGACAGTAGCCAAATCTATTTCGCAGTTTTGTCGCAAAATATTTTGTTTTACGCCTGTCAGGCGAAACAGCTTATAAACACTGTATTACTACTCCATTTTGCCTACTTGCATTGCCAAATTTGAAATCATACAAATCTTATCCTTGTTTAACGTTTTAGAGACGATGTTGCAATAATTTATGGTGATCCTGGCCGTTCTCACTAATAACGAAAGGCAACTGCGACATAAAGTTGCGACAGTAAAAACTTATATATACCATACATGCTGAAGCTCCGAGGTCTTATGGGTTTATCCGGCTCGCCGGGTGGGTCGTCTCAGGGACGGGAATGGTGGGCCTTCAGGGGAGGGTATGGTGAAACCCTCAGCGGCCATGGCCTCGGAAACGGGACGGACGAAGCCTCGGGGGATAATCCCCCTGTCCCTACGAGCATCTATGATATGTACCCCTGGGACGTAGCCTGATCTCCCTTAAACTCCGTACCTGGTCTAACCCCCAACCAGCCTCTCCCGCTGTATATATCAACCAAACCATAGCAGATTTTATAGATGTAAAATTTTTGCATTTGGTTCGTGTAGCTAGTAATTATTGGTACCAGTATGGTCTAGCACACGATAAGCCAAAATAATATTTACGAAATAAATATTGAAACATTTTGTTAAATTTCTGTCGCTTAGTAAAGCTGCTGTCCTGGACTTTTGAACATCGTCGATACCAAGATTACTTTCTAAACATATCTGCAAAGGTGTCACTTGACTATGCGTCCGGGAAAATCTATCAACTATCTATGCCATCAGAGAAAATCGTTACATATGAACTCTTCGTTAAATATACGCAAAATTTGCGTTCACACGCTCAAACTTCCAACTCATAATTTGATCAAAATTGCAGCTCAAATCTTGGACAAACATGAATCAAGTAATGAAAAAATCGTTTAGCATTGTTGGTGAATTTGAACGTGTGAACACTGTTGATACTTTTCAAAAATATAGCCTTAACGTGACGAAGATGACTATATACCTGTGTCACGGGAAAAAGTGTCCTACCGTGAAAAGTGTCCTAGGACGCTTTTTCCTAGTTAAAAGTGTCCGGGCGGACATTTTTTCCTAGGAATAAGTGTCCGGGCGGACATTTTTTACTAGGAAAATGTGTCCTACCTCGGAAAAATTGTCCTATTCCGATTATTTCGTTCACAAGAATTCCTCATCAAATTCTTCTTCATCCGACATGGTTTCTGCGATTTTGAGTTCTTTATCTTCCACTGCAGAGACCACGTCATAATGATCTGAGTTGGTATTGCACAAGTACAGCGCACGTTTGGTGCTGGGTGTGGTCAGCTTTGTACCCGAAAGTGACGTCTTGAAAAACTGCCATCGCCACGTTTCGCCGACTTTTGACCAAACGATAATATCTGTCTTAAACAGCCACGCAGTTGTAATAATTTCTGCATCTGTTGCCCAAACCCCTTCTTCGATCATTCCGGACTCATTGAGATATGCTTGTGGGTTCTTCCCAGATAGTTCTCAAGGCGCTCCGATATATCGGGACCTTGTATTTTGCCGACAATAAAATTCCGGAGAAGCCGTGCGTACTGTTCGCCACCAGTTAGCAAATACGACAACGCTTTGAAATAACAGTTCCCGCCGCCACCGATTTTGATAAATTTGGATGGGCGGCCCATGCGAGCGACATCATTGAAAGAAGGTGGACTTATGTCATTCTTATTCTTGATACCACACATTTCGGCCATTGCGCGACGACTTTCAGGCGAGCAGGGGGCAAAGCGAACCGCTGAATGTTGAGGCGCTGGAACAGCTGTCGGTTTTGTCCCCTTGCCAACTCGTTCGTCGCGCTTTATGTAGTGTTTTAGTAGTGACACATTGCATTTTTTAGCAAGGATTTGTCCTGTTTCGGGATTCGTCAGTACACACACTCCCTTGCCGTGAATCTCATGAATAATATAAGGACCCAGCCATGGTTTTTGCATCTTGCCACCCTTTCGTAGCGATCGGCGTGTGTTCAAAACTAGAACAGTGTCGTTGTTACAGAATTGGCGTCCGCGGATGGACCGTTTGCGTGCATATTGCACTTTCTGCTTTTCTTGTGATTTAGCGACATTGTTCTTAAGATGCTGATTTATTGTATTTCTGAACTCGGCAAGCTTACTGAGAACTTTTTCGTGGGTTTCGCAGGATCCATCAAAATTTGTGATATCGTGGGTCTCTTAAAAGAGTTCATGGCAAAAAATGTCCTAACGTGAAAAAAGTGACAACTATTTAGGTTAATAATCGGAATAGGACAATTTTTCCGAGGTAGGACACACTTTCCTAGTAAAAAATGTCCGCCCGGACACTTATTCCTAGGAAAAAATGTCCGCCCGGACACTTTCAACTAGGAAAAAGCGTCCTAGGACACTTTTCACGGTAGGACACTTTTTCCCGTGACACCGGTATCAGCAAATCGACTCTTTTCCGAATTGTTAAAAGTCTGGGTCTAAAACATTTTAGACTGGCATTAATTCCTGCTCATTATGATCGCAGGGTTGAATTACGTGAAAAATGACTACAGCGTCTCGAAAATGATCCGGACTAACCTGACGAAATCTTTTGGTCTGACGAATGCAGTTTTAAACTGAACGACCATGTTAACCGGTGTAATTGTGTTTATTGGCGTACAGAAAACCCTCATAACACTATCGAACACCATATGAATGTCCCTAGTCTGACACTGATGGACTTTTCGGACCACTATTTTTCATATCGTTCAGTACACAGACAAATCTGAATACAGACAACTATCTAATGATGCGAAATGAATTTTATCCTAATATTAAGCAGTTAAAAGAATCTGACAGCCTTGACTTTATACAGGTTGGTGGACCTCTTCATTTTGCGATCGCTGTGCGAAGTTGGTTGGACCAAACCTTCCCTGACCGCTGGCTCGGGCACCGAGGCAAAAACGAATGGCCTGCTCGTCCTCCTGATATAAACCCTCCTGATTTTTTCTGCGGGAAGTATTGAAGGAGAAGGTATACAAACGTAATCGTAAAGTTCGTTGTGCTTGTAAAAGGCTATATCAAAGGAGCTCTCCCTTATAGTTGCTCACATCTGTTCGAAAAGTTTCCAGTGAGTGTTTTAGACTCGTTGGAGGTACCTCGGTTCGCACTTAGCGTAAGTGTTATTCATCAAAATCCTAAGTTATATATGAGAGTACGTGCATACCGAAACGCTTTTAAATATGTTTATTATCTGACATGCAGCGTCACTTTAATAACGCTATGACATTACTTATGAGACACCCTGTATATGCATGATTTTAGAAGCGTCTTAGTCGTTTGAGTATGTCAAATTTAAAACACAGAATTTGACATGAAACGTATTTAGAGACAAAGGATTTTAGGAGATAAGTTAGGTATTTGTTAGAAATCATAGCGTTCAGCAAACCCACAGGTGTTACCCATTTATTCGATCCATTTAGCTTCGTCAATGAACTATCAGGTGTTACAATTTAAATAGCTGATTTAAGGATGAACGGTTATGGATTTCTTAATAGCGCTCAGTTGTTCATTTGTTGGTGTCGAACAAGAATTAAGGTTCTTTTGGTTTAGCCCATTAGCGCCAAATTGGTCAAATTTGAAGACTTTACGTTGATAATATAATAGGGCCCGCCTGGCATAGGCGATTGGCTTGAGTCTGTGTTTGGTTTTCTGTGACGATAATGCACCAATCGCGTATCCTGAACTATCCGTTTGTAATATGAACGATTGCGTAAATGCGGATGGATTAGAACATGTTCAGCGACTAGTGATTGCTATAATTTCTTCAATGCATCTTCACATGTCAGCGTGCACCTGAATTCTGCATCCTTGCGCCTTAACAGTTCGTTTAATGGTTTGCATGTGTCTTAAAAGTTCGGCATGGATTTTCGATAATACTATAAGAAACCCAGGAAACATTGGAGCTGCTTCAAAGTTCCGGACGTTTAAATTTCTAGATAGCTATTGCGTTCTCAGGATGGGTTTAGCACCCTTCGGTACTAATTATATGCCCTAGGTATTTTAAACTGCCTCGTCCGAGTTGACATTTTAAGATGGCTTTAATCTTAAGCTGGTTTCCGAAAGCGATCGAAAACTCGGATAGATCCGCTAAATGCACATCGAATTTTGGTGAAAACACTAATATGTCATCGATTTAGATTAGAAATTTTTCAACATCAAAGTATATGTAGTAGAAGATTGTCGTAAGTCGCCAGTTTGTGGTTCTATTTATATATCAGGCAGTGCCCGCTGTCATCAAAGTGAATAAATTGTTTTCACTGAACGCTGTTCAAAAAAGTAAAGACTAGTTTCCTTTAGTGGGCGCCATCTGAAAGACTGTGTTAATACGTTTGCGTCCGAAAACTTGCGATTTGTTTGTCGCCGCTCTCACCCATCCCCAATATCCTTCGTGTAAAAACTTTCGATCAAGGTTACTGGTTGGGCAGTGAGCAGTGAGTGATGAAAGTGGGTCACTTTTTTGTCGTGCACTCTGGGCGCTAATGCAATTGGAAGGGATCTTTAACGAATCTTGTAGTAGAATAGCTGTCAATATTGATAAACCTCTAAAGCCCACTACATAAGTTTTCAATTTGCGGGATTCGCGGGCCTGAAAGTACGCTGTGAACTCGCGTATATAATAGTCCTGGTATCACTGGACTTACCTCCAATTTTGTGTGTACCCCCGGGCTCAAAAAATTTTTTGCACACGCTGATCTCTGACTTGCAATGGTAAACTCGTGTATCCATATTTTGGCAAAATCCAGATGCATGAATCATCAAAATCAGTATTTCGTTCTGCGTCGACTGTTCTGTGAAAGTAACGCGTATCTCCAACGATGTCAATTTATGTACAAAATAGCTTTTGCAAATTAGAGTATGTCTTAAAGTTTGCATCCTTTCCTGCGATAACAACAACTATCTCTGAAGATGCGTGTCTTAGCGTTTGTGGTGACCTTATGCTAAGGAAAAAGCGCGTAGTGGGGCATTCAAGATAACGCGTGTACACCGTGTCACACGATAGTCCCGGCAGTGAGTCGGAAATATAAGAAATAATGCTAGTGTAATGGATAACTATAGTTAATTTGTTACATAAATACATAGCTAGCACTTGCTAGATTTATATTTAATAGTTTTACACTTGTGAATTTTTGCATCAGATGGGACACAAATAACGTTTCTCAAGAATTGTTTTCTTTTTAACCTCAAATCTGCTTCTGTAATCAATCAAATCTACGACCTAGGAAAAATAAGGAAAAATCCCTACACCGGCTGACTATTAACATCCGTTGTATAAATTAATTTTGGCGCAGTGTACATCTCCTTTTATCTACGTTTATTAATAAAAGATTCTGAATGATACTGAGAGTATAATAAACTGGAAATTAGAAATGTGAGAGACTGGAAAATTGCGACTGGTGTATTGAGATTGTGATTACTCCTAAAGAAGGGAAATAGAAGCCGTTTGCATCGCTTGGGGTAAGCGAAATGTGTCACGTTAAGGCGGTTAATATTAGCATGCTTTAGCGCTAAATATCGATAATGTAATCAAACCAAAATAAGAACTGACACATTTCTAGTCACATTACCCTGCCGTAGACATAAACAAAACATATTTGGTGATCACTAGCTATTTCCTGAGTAAAAATGCAACTACAATTACTGGCTTGTTACTACGTAAGTTTTGAGGAAATAAACGCCTTATCAATATTTGATTGGAGCGTACTAGAAAGACACAAGGAATATATCAAATGCAATTCAAATAGTTTTTAAAGCTAAACGCGCTATATTCAACTAGCTAGAAGTTGGTCATTGCCATATTGGTGTGGTTAGCGTATATTTGTATTACTGGCTTAACCGTTTAGAACTTCAGCTGTTGTTCGGAAACGAATTATTACGTTTGAATGTGTTGAACTAACAAAATTCGGCGAGTAGTACACCGTTGCACGCTTATTGTTGTGCGCTTGCTTAGCAAAGAGTTTTAAGGAACCGAGATAGTCTAATGGTTACTAAACTTGACTTTCACCCGAACGTTAGGGGTTCGATACGTCGCTGCGATAAATAATTTTTGACACCAGAAAATAAATTATTTCAGGATGTAAAGGGTGGGTCAAATATTACTTTCAAGTAGACTGTGATGTATACTGGGTGGCCTTAAAACCTCAAAAACTCCGAAATACCTCAAAAACTCCGAAACCACCAAAAAGACCGGGGTGGAGCGGTAAGTCTAACTATCTCGTCGATCTGAGTGGAATGGTACCAAAATTATCTCTTGGGTGAGTAAACTTACGGTGACCCCGCCAACCATTCTATTTTGTCATTATCGATATCGAATCGCAAACCCTTGTTACGGAAAAACGACTTAATTTCATTATGTTTTTCGCTAACCGAAAATTGGCAAAATCAAATTCAAAACAGCCGTCGACGAGCAGCAGGAACCATTAACCACTTTTTGGGTATAATGATGAATTTTCGATTTTACTTCAAACACTTTCGTATTTTAATTTTATACGACTGTATATAGTGCTATTTATGACGCTGTCTCGCATAAAATGTTTTACAAAGCTGTTTTCACACATATGCTTGAACGCCCTGTTTCAGACATTTCAATCGTATTTCTTCTAACCATGAAAAAATTATTATAGTATATTACTTTTGTTCACAATTTCTTTATTTTGTAAACCGGCACTTTTCCCTTCCATTTCTCCAACCGTGCCCTGATATCTCTGTTAGCAGAAAACTGCGACACAATGCTGTCTCATTCTTAAAAACTTTATGAAGCCAAGCCCCATATATAGCAACAAGAAGTACTTATAACTTAGTGGAACAAAGCGTTCCGCGGCTTTTAAAAACACAAATTTATTTTTAACTATAAATAAGGGTTAAATATAAAATTTACCTTGTTCACATGTGCTGTTAATTACGCCCTTGTAAAAATAGTACATTTTGTTTCTTAATTAATTATTTCAAAACTATTATAATCAATACATTTTATATTAATTTTGTTAATTGTCGCAACTAAACATGGTGAACTTAATGTTTCGCTATTGAACTATTATTGCCAGAAAAAAACTACTCAATGCTTTGTTCCTCTATATCGCTAGAGCTCTTTTGAATCCTAGAATATAACTAGAGCTCTTTAGAGTCCTAGAACATTTTAAGTAAGCGACAACATCATGTTGTTGCTCGCGCTCAACTGAAGGAGCTACGTATATTTGTCAACTTTATGCAAGAAAATTGTTAAACTATTTTTAAGACGGCATCGTGAAAAGATTTAAATGTACAAGCAAAAACGGATTTTGCCGTTTTGTCTTAATAACAAAGGCAAACGCAGTGAAGAGGGCATTGAAATGGTTTGAAAGCGAATAAAAACACTATTTCACACTCCTGCGGTAAAAAGAAGACGTGAATCTCTCCACTGGCTTTATCCGAAATTTAGCATGAATTCTGAATATAATGAATTTTAAATAATTAATAATAATTTGACAATGGAAGTGCCCTCGAACGATTGAAGTGTCACCTCCCGAACGATGGAAGTGCCACCGAACAGTTGAAGTGCCCCCGAACGATTGAAGTGTCTCCCAAACGATTGAAGTGCCCTCCTCCAAACGATTGAAGTGCCCCACATGAATGATAGAAGTGCACCCGAACAATCGAAGTGTCCCGCCGAACGATTGAAGTGCCCCCACCCGAACGATTGAAGTGCTCCCCCTGCGATTGAAGTGCCCTCCGACTAATTGAAGCGTCCCCCGACCGATTGAAGTGCCGCCCGAACGATTGAAATGCCCCAGAACGACAGAAGTGTCCCGCCGATTGATTTAATTGCTCTCCCGCTTCTCTCGAACGATTGAACTGCCCTCTCCCGAGCTATTGAAGTGCCCCCATCCGAACGTTTGAAGTGCCTCCTTCCGAACGATTGAAGTGCCCTCCGACTGATTGAAGCGTCTCCCGACCGATTGAAGTGCCGCCCGAACGATTGAAATGCCTTCCGAACGATTGAAGTGTTCTGCCAAAAGATTGAAGTCTCCCTGAACGAACAAAGTGCGCCCCCGAACGATTGAAGTCCCGCTCGCCCCCCCTAACGATTGAAGTTCCACCACCACCCTAACGTTTGTGTGCAATTTAGCTTTATGCTGTACATTAAAATTAAAAATATAGTATTGCTTTTTTACTTTTTAGTATATGCATTTTGGAAACAGCGCAATAATAAAAATAACAAATGTATGCTGTTTGCACATGTGTGTATGGTAGCATCTCTCCGAGCAGACCTAGTGCAAAAAGCTTATGAAGCGATAGGTAGGTACGCGCTTTTCCCAACTAATGCTTCTGTAGTAAAAAAGGATATAGTGAAACTGAGCCCACAAAATGGCGGCATTAATTCCCGGAGTGATGTTTTATGTTACAGTTTTAAGCTGTAAGCAAGATTTAAGCTGAAGAAGATGCTTTTGTCAATTTCGATCAAGTTTGTTTTTTGCCGAGGAAACAAAAAGCGTGTTAATCCGGCGATATTTTACAAAGAGATAACGTGCTCGCTATTGAAAATTGGTTTTTGGAGACAAGACGAATTTGGATGGGTCTTCGGTGAGAAAATATCGATACGCTCGCTGAAACCAAAATGCTTTATGAAAAGTGGATAAAGCACAAGTATTCTAATGGTAAATCACAATCTATATTGGGCAGAAGACCTAGGAGTTTCAGATTTTGTGGCAATGCTACAAAGTATACTATATGTATACATGAACAAGATATAAAATTCTTACATATCTATTACATTTTCGAACGGTTGAAATACGCGATATCAAAATGTCAGCATAATACACGAAATTATTTGTGTAAAAATAGTTTGATATCACAGGATTCCATAATATAGCTTCATTTATTTGTGTATTTCGCTTTTTTATTAGAGAAAACACAACGACGTTAAGACATCGTTGATTGATTTTGGGTAAACGGTACGTCTTCATAAAGAGCGATATGTACCGCAGAGTGGCAAGGTATAAAAAGTCAATAGAATGCCAAATTTGACCAAGTTTGCTTTTTAACTGACCTATACCGCAGTTTGCGCGAGCCAGATACGAAAAATCAAATTCCTGGGGCTCGAAAAAAGTCATTAGCACAATTGCAACGGTTTATAAAGGTATGTAGGTAGTCAAGATGGTGCTAAAAATTCACTAGAGTGCCTAATTTGATCAGGTTTGCTTTTTAACAGAATTAAATCGCACGTTGTGCCAGCTAGATACAAAAAATGAGATTTTTGGGCCCTCAGAAATACGATTAGCCCTATTTGAGAGGTATAGAAAGGTGGCTAGGTGCTGAGGATAGTGTCCACAAAGTTACTAGAATGCCTAATTTGATCAAGTTTACGGCTTAGTTTAATGACTAAATTCTGAAATCGACGGTTTTCCGGTATCTCATGAACCGGAGACCGAATCCTATCGTAATAGGCACCGTTCGACTCTTTCCATGAGACCTATCGATTGATCCCAGAAGAATTCACGTAAACCTATTTACTGGCTATGTAGGTCCAATTAATCTATTTCTAAACCTTGTTGAGAGCTGCAGCACTATGTATAGTGTCTTTTTGTGTAGCCTCGTCGAATTAGGGGTTAAATGTTCTCGGAGAGAAGCCACAACTCTGTTTGATATTAGTAAATTTTACATGTCTCTCTCTCATACCTTTTCATGCGTTTTCAATAGGTTTTAAGGCAAATCAACCGAATTTCCAGAATATAATCTGTTTTCAGTTGCTTGGTTACGTATTGCGACATTTCATAAAGGTCATCCAGGATTGTCTATGTATGTTTTCCGGTAGGGCCCAGCACTAGTATCTTTACGCCTTTTCAAACGTTTTCATTAACTTTATGGTCAATGAACCTGATTTCCAGAAAATAGTCTGTCTTCAGTTGCTTTGCTACTACTATTGTGTAAACTTCATCATGATTTGTCTCTAATAGCATTGCGGTAGGCTGAATAAGATCGTTTGGTTATCTGGAGACCAGCACAAATCCTTGATGCGTTGTCACTTGTTTTCTATGGCTTTAAGGTCAATGAGGTTTTAAGATTTTTAATGAATTCAGGTTCCAAGATTTTGAGGGTGGTATACACGTTCAAACACAACTGCAACTCAGTCACAGGTGACTATATAAACTGATAACTTAAAATAAAACCACGCTAACTCTGTTTCGCGCTCGTTTTCGAGATTCTAGTACAAATCTTGGAACGGCACAATTTTTGCCACATTTCAAGTGCCAAAGGAGCATATATAAATATCAGTTCATGGTTCTCTTTTTTCATGTAATAGATATAATCCACAATCTTGCATTGTACATAAATAAATGGGCCGGGCATATTTGAGCTTAATATCCTAGCCATAAAAAGGCTGTGCTGTAACAACTTTGTGACAGTTTTGGTTCTTTCCCCTCGCCTAATGGTTCATAGTATGAAAAGCTAAACAATTTTTTGCGGTTTTTATTATTTGAAGTTAATACGTTATTCGCTCGCTTTGAAAGAGCTGAAGAAGATGTTTGTTGAATGCAGACTTGGGAATGAGATTATTATCCTGGAATATCTGATACTGGTTTGACGCCATGTTTCGATGGGTGAGGTCCGAAAATTTTGGTGACTGAGCAGATGGTTTGTAATTTTAAAGGGTCTCTGTGGCAGATGAAATACGGTAAATAAATGAGCTATATTATAGAATCCTGCGATCCTATCAAATCATTTTTACACAAAACATTTCGTGTATTATGCTGACTTTTGATATCGCGTATTTCAACCGTTTAGTAAATGTATTAGATTACAAAAAGTGAGCGCAGCAATAGCAAAAGTATTTTCTATCTTCTTTATGTATACATATATTTCAACTAAATATTTAATCAATTTATGATAAGTATCAAATTTTAAACATTTAATGTCAAATCTACCATACAAAACGTATATTCGATAAACCACAATATCTAATTAGCATGCACGATAAAATTTTTCAACTTTAAAACCACATATTCATGATCAGCGACATCGAAAACCCATGTGTGCATTTTTTTCATTTCTGAGCACTTTGAAAACTTCAAAAAAATTAGCTAATTAATGATTAGTATGTATTTAACTTCCTCGAATAGTAATAAACACTAGATTGGTAATCAGGGAGGCGACATATAGTATATGCGCTAAAATAATAGTTTTAAAGTAATTATTCATTGCAAAATAAGCAATTTTTGTTTGAAAATGCTAAAAATAAGCTAATACGCTTAACTAATTTGTTAATTATTAATTAGCTAAAAATTTTTGACAAAAGCTACCTCTTGCACCTAAAGGATGTTAGGTCTTTCAAACAAAAAAATTAAAATCGAGAAGGATCCATTGAGGGGTTCGACCGACGGACGGACATACGGTTTTTACACCCTCTGACGAAAACAAAAACGCTTCGCTTCGCTCCGGTACATTACAAAAAATCTAATTTCATTTAAACGGTCAAGGTTGGTAAAGGCAATCACTGCAAGGGTCTGTATCACAAGGTTCAGTTTTGCAATAAAATCAGACATTAATGACAGAAACAGATGTAACTTAAGATGGATACCAATATTTCTTATAATTAAACATATTAAACTTATTAATTAGCTGTTAAATAGCTTAATTTGAACTCTTCAAATCAGTTATAAACTATAAGTTCAACTGTTAAGGCTGTAGCAGCAAACTTTTTCGTACAAGAGTAGGGTTACCATAGAACAGCTCTGTCGGAATTGTACTGTAGCATATAGGTGAACCTAGCAACATGACTGCGCAATAACTTGTGCTTTGCTACGTGTACGACGCTAGGACTGGTTCTTTCAAAGATTTTTCACGCTCGTTAAACTCGGAAATTATAAATTTTTTTCACTTGTTTTGAAAGATTATCCCTAAACTATTTCAAAACTGTTCTGCTGCAGGTAATTAAATTAATTATAAACAGTTGCGTGTTTGCCAGGCGATCCTTGCTACACAGGTTTTACGAATAAGGTATAATCCAATTTCGTAACACCGAACCAATCAACGAGCAGAAAACCCAAGTTTACCTACACAATTGCGGTAAAAGTCATTCGGTAGTTGATCCGACCTTCATTTACTGCAAATTTGTCTGAGTTAATATTAACTCAGCTTTAGTTAAATGGTCTCAGACATCTCATCTGAAAACGGATCGGTCCGTTTCAGTATGAGCTCCATGAACTCATATTGCTGAGCTAGAATATAACTCAGGCTTGAATCACAATTCTAACACAGACTTCTGAATGAATTAAAAAATGTTACTCGAGACAGTTACCGTTTGAAAACTAACCCAACGTGAATAAGTTTTGTCCAATTCAGAGTTTCTGAGTTAGATTCTGCGCTTAAAGTGCCCAACTCACTAATTTCAAACTCACGTCTGAATTAAAAT
>JASANE010018635.1:0-124610 GCA_030248225.1 Trileptium ribeirensis | reverse complement strand
ATAAAAATAAAACTTTCAACAATATTTTGATCGATGAATTCCGCTGTCCGTATTTGTTTTGTGCGAAAACTTCGACCATTGATCTGTGTTTCAACCATCGGGCTGTTACATAGTATCTTATTTTATAGCGTTTTATAATGAATAGCAAACTCCTATCAAGTAATTCTAAAGAATTTAAAAAATCATTAGTCGATTAACTTGTGCTAACAGCGAGTTGCTCTGACATGGCCTTGTTATATGTGGGTTTTCGACATTTGATGTGTTTAGTTTTGCACATCAAATCTGCTCACGCAAACGATGACTTAAAAATCGACTCCGCGGGCTCCAAAATGCCTGCGGGCCCGGGCCTGACGGTCGCGGTCACGGGCCGTGCAAGGGCTCTAAAATTCAGGCCTGCGCACCTCTGGATCGGCCAAAACCAGAGCCTTAAACGAACGACTTAACCGATTTTCATGATCTTGCTCCACCCAAAATTTGAAAATTTGTTCTGACGTCTTGGGCGGCTGATAAGTTTCACCTGGGGTGTTTTCAGGCATGGAAAACTCATTGCCGGTGCTGGTTTTGCTTTATGACCCTTCTATAGGTACGGAGGTATGAAGCCCCATGGTTCGGGGTCAGAGGTCAAAATGATAGCTTTTCTCTCCGTTTTAGTACCCTTCATGGAACCAAGGTTATTTTTATCTTTTTCGAGTTTTTTCTTTGGTTGGTTTTGTTTCATAGTAAAATGATAAATAAAGATGCTTGTTTTTTTGTTCTTCAATTAAGGCTCCGACCTGTTCTGCATTTATGGGTTCTAGGTATGTGTCCTCAATGGTTCCTCAACCCAATATTCGAAAATTTGTTCTGACGGCGTGGGCGGCTGAAAAGATTGCTTGGGGTTTTCGGGCATGGAAAAATCATTGCCGGGATTGGTTTTGTTCTGTGACCCATGGTTCCATGGGTACGGGGATGATGCTCCAAGGTTCGGGGTCAGATGGCACAATGAGGGTTTTTACCTCGTTTCAGTACCCTTCACGGAAGCAAGGTTATTTTTATCTTAACTTTCGAATTTTTTTCTCTGGTTGGTTTTATTTCATAGTAAAATGATAAATGCCGATGCATCTTTTTGTTTTTCGATTAAGGCTCCGAGTCATGGAATTTGAGGTAATGCACCCTCGTGATTCCTCGACCCAAAATTCTAAAGTATGTTATAACGTGCCGGGCGGCTGAAAATTTTCACTTGTGGGTTTTCGGGCGTGGGAAACTCACTGCTGGTGCCGGTGGTGATTTTGCTCTGCTACCTTTGGTTTCATGGGTACCGCGGTATAGCGCCCCCATGGTTCATTGACCCAAAATTTTTAATTTTATTATGATGCCCTATGAGGCTGATAGCTTGCACTTTGGGGTTTTTAGGTCATGTGAAACTTATTGCCAGTGGTAGTTTTAACTTGTGCGGTATTGTGTAATATTCACATATAGCATGTCGACGTGTGCTATCGAGAGCTGATTGACTCTGCACGCAAAAGACGTAGGTGTACCTATGCTTCACTACGTTCTGTAATCTCGATAGAGTTACCAGTGTAAATTCGATATTTGTTATTAGATTCTAACATAACAAATACCATTCGACATTTTTGTCAATTTAAATGTACTTTACATGCAGCCACGGAAGACGAGTGGGTCTATCCTTTTGCGTCATCTAACCTAGAATCAAAATCGGTAGTTTCAGTTTAAGACTCAGTGGTAGGCGATTTTATTCATAATATGACAATTCCAGGTACATATAAAGTGGAATAAATTTTCTGCTTGGGGCGATAGGTTCTTTACTGCAAGTTTAGTAAAGGTGGATGCTCACAGGTGGGGAGACCCATTTGTAGAGTGGGGCAAGTGTGCTTCTATAAAAATATCGAAAACACGAAATTTGTACTAAACTTTTTGTGCAAAAATATGTTTTGGGTATATAAAAATGTGCAAGGTGGGTTTTTAAGGACGTACATAAGTGTAGTTGATGGTTGAAAAACAAAAGTTTTTAGTTGAAAGTCGGAACGTACGGGAATGACAGCACCTCGCCCACAATTTAGAGAAGCCACTCGTAAGCATACATGTTTAAGAGAATGCGAACGGAAAAAGTTAATCACGTTATCGCATGCAGCACCAGCTTCGTACCAACAAGTAGTCACTGCCAGGAATCGTGCTAAATACGAAATAATCGAAATTTTCAGAGATTGATTTGATTTAATGAAAAATCGATCGATTGCGATCTAGATCGTTTTAGATTGTAATTATTTTTGGCCGTAACTGTACAGTAATGCAGCTACAGAGTATAGCGTGACCCACTGTTTGGAAAAATCGGCTTTGGTTCTTGATATTTTCAAACACGGCTCAAGCTTTTTTCAGTCTGTGTCGTACTGCTATCTAATAGATGAGTAAACTTAAACTGCGCCTTTTACCATCCTCTTTTGTCAAAAAGCAATTGCCATTCAATTGTTCGCTGAACACAAATTTCATTGTGCATTAAAAACAGAAATTTGTCCGTTTCAGATTTTGTACATTATAATTTGAAAATGTTCGCGAACACATTGGTGGAATTGCATTCGCTAAAGGCGTTATGGAACAGAAAAATGTCGAAAACGGATACGGCTATTGAAATCCGAGTTTTGTTCCCTAACAACGTTTTGGAAATCGTGTCAAAAGAGGATGGTTGGCGGCGCATCTTAAGTTTACTCTTGCATAACAAAAAGTCAAAATACAAAATTCATTTGATGGTGCTCTTCACTGTTAGAAATGGTAACACTGTGTTGTTAAATACTAATGATCTCCGAACATTTAGTTATCAGAAAAAGCAGTACAGACATATATGCATAGCTCATTTCATTTAAATCAGAAATTGGAAAGTGTCGCACTTGTCAACGAACACGGATAATGGCTATTTTGATGATTACTATCTAACGTAAAATTTTTTATCTTTTTTCGTACAAGACGTTGATCGTCCATGGGACTTTGACGAAGCCGACCCGATACAAATCAGTCGTTAAATATTCACTACTTTGGCCGCGGCACCTTTACCCTTTTCGCTGTTCTGCAAATATTTGATCTGCTTAAATTGCTGGTCAGGTGTTGACGATATAAGCTTGCGACACGTATGTGACTGTTTTTATTGTTGTTATTTTAGTTGTTGAAACGGAGCGACCAAGTTTCCACTGTGACCGCTACAGGGAAATACATTGAAAAACTTTTGTGTTCTTTCTGTTTCAGTGACGCATAACTCTTCTTAGGCTGGATCAATTTAAGATAAAGCTTTTTGTCTGAATAGCAAAATTGATGAAGGTGTACCCTTTAGTGAACAGCCAACTTGGTTGAACCATCTTAGGTGTCAAAAAAATCAGATTTTAATGCTTGTTTTCCAATTGTGGGTCTATGAGTACCAGCTAAAAGGACTTCATATCACGCGAGACCCAGGTTCGCGACAAAAACAGATGCAGGATTAACTCATCGAGATGTACAGTGTTCATCACCAACGCTGTGCGAGCCCATTTTTTGTGCCGCTGTGGACCTGAATATGGTTTGTCAACCTTTTTGCCAGAAATATTTAATTTATAAATTTCGGCATGCTATTATGTGTTATTTCTTTAAAGCGAGCATCTGTTAAGTTATCAAGCATGCTGAATACGACAATGAACTTTCTGTGTGGAGTCCAATTTTACAATAGTATACGTTTTCATAGGGTTTTAGATGGTAATTTCAAATTTGATTGAAGCCAATTGCCAAATGTTGGAAAATTCATATCTTTTGGTACTATATTGTGCAGGTAACCGCCCCCCGAAAGGAACCAGAAGCAAAAATCGGAACCGTCCATTTTCGCGGGATGGGGAACCAGAACCTCATCTTTAAAAGCGGTGTGTAGATGGTTTAACAAAATATACACGCGTTTCAGCGTTTATTTTGCACCTTTTACAATTTCACAAAAAAGCTTAGTTAAAAATTTTTTCCATTTAAAAGCAGGCGACACCCTCTGGTTGAACCAGATGGCAATTAATCAGACCTGTTCGCAAAAGATTCTTATTTTTCTATATCTGTATCCTTAAAATTTACCCCATTGTATAAGTTAGTTCAAGTTCAAAGCGTTTTGAGTTTGGATACTGCAAATTGAACGAGCTTTTAGCTAAACTATTTGGTTTGCTTCCCGCGCTAATGTTATTGCTTCCATAGGACTATATAGGAATGATAATAATAAAGTATTTTTTAGTATTCGCTAACATTTTTTAATATTTTGTCCACTAGATATGTACGTACATCAGCCAGTAATGGCCGTTGATTGTATGTATATTGGGTGTCTCGGTGTCTTATATATCAAAACTTATTGTTTATTTACAGTGTAGCCGTGGTAACGTTCTAGTTTCGGCATTTGGCAAAATGGAAGCACGACATCGGCTGCGTCAAATTTTGCTCTCCGACAATTTGTGGTATTGCTTACTGGAATCGAAAATCAATCCAATTAGCAACGTTGAATTTTTAGTATACAAAGCGTCCAGCAACCAGCAAAGATCCCAACCTACCATCGCAAGTGTAGACGTTCGGTACAATGCGCCAATTCGCCACGAAATTATATATAATATGGCTAACACCACCAAGTACCAATAATCCCATAAACACAGCTGGGTATATTGATGCGCCATTGGTCTTGCTTCTAACACCTTAATACTGTTAAATATGTACATGGTTGAATTGTACACCAAAATGTTAAGTGTAAACACAAAAAAGATAAATTTAGTTTTTTGCGGGACTTGGAGCATTATGGTCATTTGCATTAAGGTTAAATTTTGCACCAAAGCTACATATCTTCAGCAGCCAGAAAAGTTATTTCAGTGATAGCTACAATTTTTCATTTTTGTGAATAGCACGCATTTCTAAATATACCGCCTAATGACGGAGCGATTATATTGGATTGAACATAATAAAAAATGTCAACATTATCGCCATGCCATGAGCTGGAACAAATTACTAGCAAGAACCTTTCGAGCTCTTGATTACTTTAGGTTCACTATTCGTAATTTACAGTAGGAATAATAAAGACATAATCTTAATTGCTGGGGTTAATTGAGGCTTGCTGATTTTCATTAAAGAGGAACAACAAATCACAATTCCGGTCCCGACACCATGTCGGTTTCTAATTTATGACCTTTTTCACACAGGTTCAGTATAATGTTACAAATTAATAAAGTTTACTTTACAAATCGTATTAAAGCTCAAACTTTGGAGTTAAGCAGTGTTGTGCAACACAGTTATATGGTAGTTTGAGGGCACGGTTTCAACTATGGATATCTAATTTTATAGGTTGAGTTTAGTGAAAGTCACTAGAAGTATCAGATAAAGTAACATGAACATCAAAATTAATAGCTCTGGGTAAACGATGAGTGTGTTCTTACAGGACAAGAACTTAAATTCGCTAATATTTTTAACCAGTTTTAGCACAAACTCGGAATGCCAGGTCCGCTGGAAAAAATATAAAATGTAACTAGACAAGGTCCACAGCAATCTCATGATATCGTAAAATACAAATTTCATCTTTTGCATATGAATCGCAGGAAACTGCGTGCACCTACTACACACGGTACATTATTACAGTCACACTATCATATTAAAATACATTATCATGACATTACTGTTACAAACATAATGCCACTACCAATAGCGCAAGCTAAAAGAATGCTGTTTCAATAAAGCATTGCCTCCTACTGCACAACATAGCACAAGCTTAACGCAACATTATATATAACCAGAACCGGAAGTTCAATTTTAGCTGGAACCTGAACCTAGTCTTTATCAATAAGGTAAAATATAGAAAAAGAAATATTGTATAATCAAGCTTTTTGTTTGTTGGGTGTGAGCGATGAATGGTTATTTTACCGGTTAAACCTTTTAGTTTCGTTTAAAAACATCTGGGATGTCCATTAGCCCTATGCGTGCTTGCGTTGAATACAAAATTGTGATATTTCTTCAATTAGTTATACACTGAATGGCTAGATAGTGGGGCTATACATTTTCCCATACGAGTTGGGTCGCTGGGTATGATTAATGTAATTGTACTGTTATGTCGCAGGCACGATTCCGCAAACAGGTAAACAATATAAAAACTTCTTAATTTTCCTGAAAGTTGTGATTTTGTTTACAATTTAGACTGTTACAGCGTACGTTGTTATTTTTTAGGTTAATGCGACAGTAAGCTTAATCTACTATTCATGGTGAAATAATCCTATTTGTTATTCTTTGGGAAACCGTTATCTGGCTCAAAACTGTACTGCTTACATACCCATAGCTCTATGATAGTATTCGGCAAATTTGTGTTCGCAAAAATTACCAGACCTTGCGAATGAAAATCTACCGGATTTGCGGTTCATGGATCTGTTCGCGGACGCTGTAACCTTAGCTCTAAGGAGCCGATTGATTTAGTAAAGTCAGTATTACGTTAAATTTCTTCGCGAACACAGACAAACACAGATCGGAGCCCGGCAGGCGTCAGGATAACAGTTTTTGCCACCTTGCAAATTCGAAATCCTCAAAATTTTGTAGGAACACAAGGTGTAATTTTTGATGCTTGTATCAGATTTTGCCGATTTTGTATGTCTAAAAAACCGATGCAATTTCTGCATTTGTTTCGTAAGAACGGTTTGCGCTTCGCTATGGGCTATTACAAAATCAGAATAGTCGATATAAGGCGCCAGCATTGATTTTACTCGCGCATAACAAGTAGTGTATGATTACAGGAAAAATAAGTGGCCGGTGTTTCAGACTTGCAGCGCGAGCGGGAAATAGAATTGTTTTCAAAATTTTCAGTGTAATGTTCAGCTCTACCCAGTCTGTGACAAAATGCACAATCAAAATCTGTACTTTATGTACGCTGATTGTATAGTGAAATTAAATTGAAAGACACCAATGGACAGCTTTTACAAAATTTCACAGTTTCGCTACAGCCTCTATGCCTCCACTTGGCAGGTTTGGTCCCTCTTCAAGTCTTATGATAAAAAGCCATTAATATGTGCTTAAAATTTAGCTACTGTAATGTGCTGTTGGTGTTTGACTCTTTTGCACTTCCGTACCTTCTAATAAAGGCTGAGGAAATGATTAGAACAAGAAAATCGGCAATTAACACGCATTGAGCTAGTACTGTTGTTATACAGTCCTAAGTAATGTGAAATACACCGAAATTGTCTTACTCTTGTGGTCTCACAGAGCATATGATAAATAATTGATAGACACATTTCGGCAGTATAGTTGTTTGCAAGTGACTAAGCAGCAATCGTTGAGCTATCACTTTAAATAGCGGCACAGTAAACAAATACTTAGGAGTATATACAGAGTATATATACTTCAAAAATTATAGATATGTTAAAGTTTGATTGATTTATAGCGTTAATCGATTGATTTCTTTGTGGCTTATAGTTTTAAACATGCGTGGCAATTTGGATGTTGCAGGGGTGAAAATTTTTAAAATTCAGTTTTTTGCCCCATTTTTCGTACCCTTACAGAAGCAAATTTCTTTTCTTAACTTTCAATTTTTTTCTCTAGCTGGTTATTTTTCATCGTCAAACTGGATTGATGCCGATGCCTCTTTTGTTTCGATTAAGGCTCCGGTTTTGGAGTTTACGGGGTTTGAAGTATGGCATCCTCATGGTTCCTCAACCCAAAATTAGAAAATTTGTACTGAAGGCATGAGTAGGCGAAAAAGCTTCATTTGGGGTTTTCGGGCATCCTAAAGGAAAAAGTAGTCGGAACTGCAACACGAATTTTGCCGGAACCGGAATTACTGTTTCTCCCTGATATCAGATATTGTCTATATACAAGGAATGTGTAAGCATAGATAAAGTCCTGCAAGGCTTGTGGTAACCGAACATTATTTCAACAAATTTCCCTATTTGTTGTAGCAAATTGATGAGCATATGTATATATTATATGGTTTGCATTGGTTGTGTCTAGACTAATCTTTCAACTTGGAACAACTAAAGCAGTAGGCAGGCGCGCAATTTTCAGACAATGTTACGTTTACCTTTCCAATCGGTTTTATTCTTGGCGTTAGAGGATCAATGAAAAGTGCTATGTCATAGGCATAACCCCACCTTTCGGCTACACTGGTTGCTTTTCTCAACCAAGTATTTTATGTTTTTTTAACTGTCAGTTTTGTATTTATTGTGAACAATGTTCATTTATATGACAATTAGTGTACCAACGTTTCAGCTTCAGGTTATTTTAAGGGCTTCAACTCCATCGATGAAAGAAAATTAAG
Organism: Trileptium ribeirensis; assembly: GCA_030248225.1. NCBI lineage: Eukaryota > Metazoa > Nematoda > Enoplea > Enoplida > Thoracostomopsidae > Trileptium > Trileptium ribeirensis. The sequence goes on along the minus strand of JASANE010018635.1, from coordinate 116,350 downwards.
TGGTAAAATAATTAACGAAAAAAGGTCGGGAGGAAGACGCAAAAAAGCAAAGAAAATTTTAGCCGAACATTAAATTATACCAAAGTTTATCTCGCCCATTATGTCAAGCCTTTCGGTAAACCAACCAGAGGTTCAGCGACAATAAGCCCCGAGGACTTAGTTCATGGCTCAGCCTAAGAGCTTTAGGATCTAAAAAACGAAAGCAGTTGTATATAGTATTTCATCAGTCACCCCTAAATCTTTTACATTGAAGCGTCCGTTCTTCAAACGAAGATATAATGCGGTCACCCTTTGGAAATTCTCTTGCTCGTACGAGTTAGTCGGTAACTTCACTACCTACCATATACCTGCCTAACCAGAAAAATTGAGGTTACGTGCTAAAGCACCAAGAAGGCCACAGCCAAGAAGGGGCAGGGCGACTTTCCATCGTTCGCACTAGCTAGATATACAATCCGATCGGCACTTCCAGTAAGAAGCCACGGTATACACCTAAAATATATTGACAAGATGAGATTGCCCGTTTTTATTTTGTAAATAAATCGATTGAATATATATAGCTTGCAGAGCAAACGGTCATAAGGCGGACTGCAAATCTTCAGTGTATGCACAGCACTAGAGAACGGCACATCTCTGCTTCTGGCTCGACCGCTACATGGGAAGTATTTAAGCCACCGACTAACAGTGACGAGCGATAGGACGTATAAAGAGTGAATGAGCGTACCCACGGTGGTAGAAATGCCTGGCAAAAATTCAAATGCGCCAAGACAACAAACCTATGAATGCGATCAAACTGCATATGTATATTATATACATATCTTTAAAGCCCAAATTATTCCCTTTTAAACAAATTTTCTCGGAAATCCAAATCATTTCCATATGCATGCCATCCCTGGCACACTAGCGTAGGTTAAGAAAATGGTACGAGAAACGTTTAGAGCTTTCAGGCGTAATAATCCAAACCAACAAAAGCAAACACGCTCCATAGCACTCTAAACGAGATGATTTCGACCAAATAAATACCATTAAAATTTTACTGGTAAAAATAAGATATACAATAAAACAAAACTGACAGTTAAAAAAACATAAAATACTTGTTAGAAAAGCAACCAGTGTAGCGAAAAGGTGGGTATGTTAATTACATAACACTTTTATTGATGATCGAACGCAAGAATAAACCGATTGGAAAGGTAAAACGTAACATTGTCTAAATTTGCGCGCCTGCCTACTGCTTTATTTGTTCCAAGTTGAAAATTAGTCAAGACTTAACGAATGCAAACCATATAATATATACATATGCTCATCAATTGCTACAACAAATAGGGAAATTTGTTGAAATATGTTTTGTCACACAAGCCTTGCAGGACTTTATCACGCTGAGACATTCCCAGCATATATATATATATATCAGATCAGGGAGTAACAGTAATTCCGGTTCCGGCAAAATTCGTGTTGCAGTTCCGACTACTTTTTCCCTCCCATGCCCGAAAACCCCAAATGAAGCTTTTCGGCCGACCAGGACGTCAGTACAAATTTTCTAATTTTGGGTCGAGGAACCATGAGGATGCCATACTTCAAACCCCGTAAACTCCAAAACCGGAGCCTTAATCGAAAAACAAAAGAGGCATCGGCATTTATTGTTTTACTATGAAAAACAACCAGCTAGAGAAAAAAATTCGAAAGTTAAGATAAAAATAATTTTGCTTCCGTGAAGGGTACTAAAATGGGGCAAAAAACTGAATTTTAAAAATTTTCACCCCTGCAACATCCAATCGCCACTATGTTCTGAAAACTTATAAGCCACAAAGAAATCAATCGATTAACGCTAATCAATCAAACTTTAACATATCTATAATTTTTGAAGTATATATACTCTGTATATACTCCTAGATTTGTTTACTGTGCCGCTATTTAAGTTATAGCTCAACGATTGCTGCTTAGTCACTTGCAAACAACTATACTGCCAAATGTGTCTATCAATTATTTATCATATGCTCGTGAGACCACAAGATAAGACAATTTTGTGTATTTCACATTACTTAGGACTGTATAACAACAGTACTAGTCTAATGCGTGTTAATTGCCTATTTTCAGGTTCGAAATTGATTTCCTCAGCCTTTATTAGAAGGTACGGAAGTGCAATAATTATATACCAACAGCACATTACAGTAGCTAAATTTTAAGCACATATTAATGGCTTTTTATCATAAGACTTGAAGAGGTGGGACCTACCTGCTAAGTGGAGGCATAGAGGCTGTAGCGAAACTGTGAAATTTTGTAAAAGCTGCCCATTGTGTCTTTCAGTTTAATTCCACTATACAATCAAGTGTACATATAGTACAATTTTGATCGCGCATTTTGTCACAGACTGGCGCAGCCTAACACTACACTGAAATTTTGAAAGCAATTCGATTTTTGTCTTCGTGCTGCAAGTTGAAACACTTGCTATTATTTTTCCTGTAATCATACACGACTTATGCGCGAGTAAGCTTAACCTGCGCCCATCGACTATCCTATTTTGTAATAGCCCATAGCGAAGCGCAAACCGTTCTTACGAAACAAATGCAGAAATTGCATCGGTTTTTCGACAACAGAAAATCGGCAAAATCTGATACAAGCATCAAAAATTACACCTTGTGTTCGGACAAAATTTTGACGATTTTGAATTTGCAGTGAAAACTGTTATCTAATGCCTGCCGGGCTCCGATTTGTGTTTGTCTGTGTTCGCGAACAAATTTAACGTAATACTGACTTCACAAATCAATCGCTCCTGAGGCTAAGGTTACAGTGTTCGCGAACAGATCCACGAACCCAAATCCGGTAGATTTTCATTCGCAAGAAGGTCTGTAATTTTCGCGAACACAAATTTGCCGAATACTATCATAGAGCTGTGGGTATGTTAGCGTACAGTTTTGAGCCAGATAACGGTTTCCCAAAGAATAACAAAATAGGATTATTGATGAGCGTAGATTAAGCTTACTGTCGCATTAACCTAAAAAATAACAACGTACGCTGTAACAGTCTAAATTGCAAAATCACAACTTTCAGGAAAATTAAGAGTTTTTATATTGTCGACCCGTTTGCGGAATTGTGCCTGCGACATAACAGTACAATTACATTAATCATACCCAGCGACCCAACGCGTATGGGAAAATGTATAGCCCCATCTAGCCATTCAGTGTATAACTAATTGAAGAAATACCACAATTTTGTATTCAACGCAGCACCCCACAGGGCTATGACACTCCCAGATGTTTTAAAACGAAACTAAAAGGTTTAACCGGTAAAATAACCATTCATCGCTCACACCCAACAAACAAAAAGTCTTATTATACAATATTTCTTTTTTATTTTACCTTATTGAGAAGACTAGGTTCAGGTTCCAGCTAAAATTGAACTTCCGGTTCCGGTTATATATAATGTTGCGTTAAGCTTGTGCTATGTTGTGCAGTAGGAGGCAATGCTTTATTGAAACAGCATTCTTTCAGCTTGCGCTATTGAGTGCATTATGTTTGTAACAGTAATGTCATGATAATGTATTTTAATATGATAGTGTGACTGCAATAACTTACCGTGTGTAGTAGGTGCACGCAGTTTCCTGCGATTCATGCAAAAGATGAAATTTGTATTTTACGATATCATGAGATTGCTGTGGACCTTGTCTAGTAACATTTTTTATATTTTTTCCAGCGGACCCGGCATTCCGAGTTTGTGCTAAAACTGGTTAAAAATATTAGCGAATTTAAGTTCTTGTCCTGTAAGAACACACTCATCGTTTACCCAGAGCTATTAATTTTATGTTCATGTTACTTTATCTGATACTTCTAGTGACTTTCACTAAACTCAACCTATAAATTAATATCCATAGTTGAAACCGTGCCCTCAAACTACTATATAACTGTGTTGCACAACACTGCTTAACTCCAAAGTTTGAGCTTTAATACGATTCGGAAAGTAAACTTTATTAATTTGTAACATTATACTGAACCTGTGTGAAAAGGTCATAAATTAGAAACCGACATGGTGTCGGGACCGGAATTGTGATTTGTTGTTCCTCTTTAATGAAAATCAGCAAGCCTCAATTAACCCCAGCAATTAAGATTATGTCTTTATTATTCCTACTGTAAATTACGAATAGTTAAACTAAAGTAATCAATAGCTTGAAAGGTTCTTGCTAGTAATTTGTTCGAGCTCATGGCATGGCTATAATGTTGACATTTTTTATTATGTTCAATCCAATATAATCGCTCCGTCATTAGGCGGTATATTGAGAAATGCGTGCTATTCACAAAAATGAAAATTTAGCTATCACTGAAATAACTTTTCTGGCTGCTGAAGATATGTAGCTTTGGTCAAAATTTAACCTTAATGCAAATGACCATAATGCTCCAAGTCCCGCAAAAAACTAAATTTATCTTTTTTGTGTTTACACTTAACATTTTTGTGTACAATTTAACTATGTACATATTTAAACAGTATTAAGGTGTTAGAAGCAAGACCAATGGCGCATTAATATACCCAGCTGTGTTTATGGGATCATCGGGTATTTGGTGGTGTTAGCCATATTATATATAATTTCGTGGCTAATCGCGCATTGTACCGAACGTCTACACTTGCGATGGTAGTTGGGACTTCGCTGGTTGCTGGACGCTTTGTATACTAAAATTCAACGTTGCTAATTGGATTGATTTTCGATTCCAGTAAGCAATACCACAAATTGTCGGAGAGCAAAATTTGACGCAGCCGATGTCGTGCTTCCATTTTGCCAAATGCCGAAACTAGAACGTTACCACGGCCACACTGTAATAAACAATAAGTTTTGATATATAAGACACCGAGACACCCAATATACATACAATCAACGGCCATTACTGGCTGATGTACGTACATATCTAGTGGAATAAAATATTAAAAATGTTAGCGAATACTAAAAATACTTTATTATTATCATTCCTCGATATAGTCCTATGGAAGCAATAACATTAGCGCGGGAAGCAACCAAATATCTAGCTTTAAGTCGTTCAATTTGGTATCCAAACTCAAAACGCTTTGAACTTGAACGAACTTATACAATGAAATTTAAGGATACAGACAGAAATAAATAAGAATCTTTTGCGAACAGGTCTCGATTAATTGCCATCTGGTTCAACCAGAGGGTGTCGCCTGCTTCGAAATGGAAAAAATTTCGCAACTTAAACTTTTTTTGCGAAAACCGGTAAAAATGTAAATAAACGCTGCGAAAACGTGTGTATATTTTGTTAAACCATCTATATATAACTTTCGAAGACCAGGTTCCGGTTCCAGATCCGGCGTAAATGGACGGTTCCGATTTCTGCTTCTGGTTCCGGTGATTACCTGCACAATATATAACCAAACATATGAAAACTCACATTTGGCAATCGGGCTCATCGACCGTAAAACCATTGAAACCCTATGAAAATGTATACTATTGTAAATTTGGACTCTACATAGCAAATTCATCGTATTCAGCATGCTTGATAACTTAACAGACGCTCGCTTTAAAGTAATAACACATAATAGCATGCCGAAATTTACAAAATCAATATTTCTGGCAAAAGGTTGACAAACCATATTCAGGTCCACAGCGGCACAAAAATGGTCGCACAGTGTTGGTGACCAACACTGTACATCTCGATGAGCTGATTCTGCATCGGTTTTTGTTGCGAACCTGTGTCGCGAGATATGGGCTCCGAAAAGCTGGTAATCATAGACCCAGATTCGGTAAACAACCATTAAAATCTGATTTTTTGACACCGAAGATGGTTCCAGAGCAGTTCGCGTTCACTAAAGGGTACACCTTCATCAATTTTGCTATCGAGCAAAAAGTTTATCGAAATCCACCCAGCCTAAGAAGAGTTATGTGTTACTGAAACAGTAAAACACAAAAATTTTCACGATCTTTCCCCCTGTAGCGCCCTCAGTGGAAACTCCGCTCGCTCCGTTTCAACTAGCAACAACATAAACAGTCACATACGTGTCGCAAGCTTATATCGTCAACACCTGACCATAATTTAAGCAGATCAAATATTTGCAGAACAGCGAAAGGGTAGGAAGTGCCGCGGCCAAAGTGAACATCTGAACGCCACTCGATTTGTATCGGGTCGGCTTCGTCAAAGTCCCATGGACGATCAACGTCTTGTACTAAAAAAGATAAAAAATTTTACGTTAGATAGTAATCATCAAAATAGCCATTATCCGTGTTCGTTGACAAGTGCGACACTTTCCAATTTCTGATTAAATGAAATGAGCTATGCATATGTCTGTACTCCACAATAAAATAAATCAATGTTCGGATATTATTATCGGACAATATGTTACGATTTAAACAGTGCATAGTATTATCAAATGAATTTTGTATTTCGACTTTTGTTATGCAAGAGTAAACTTAAGATGCGCCGCCAACCATCCTCTTTTGACACCATGTACAAAACTTTGCTAGAGATCTAAATGGATTTCAATAGCCGTATCCATTTTCGACATTTTTCTGTTCCACAACGCCTTTAGCGGGTGCAATTCGGCCCTGTACATTAACACCAATGTGTTAGCGAACATTTTCAAATTATACTGTATGAAATATGAAACGGGCTAATTTCTGTTCTTTGATACAAAAATGAGTTCAGCAAACAACGGAATCGCATTTGCTTTTGACAAAAAAGATGATAAGCGTCGCAGATTATATTTACTCATCTATTAGATAGCAGTACGACACAGACTGAAAAAAGCTTGAGCCGTGTTTGAAAATATCAAGAACCAAAGCCGATTTTTCCAAACAGTTGGTCACGCTATACTCCGTAGCTGCATTACTGTACAGTTACGGCCAAAAATAATTGCAATCTAAAACGATCTAGATCGCAATCGATCGATTTTTCATTAAATCGAAATCAACCTCTGAAAATTTCGATTATTTCGTATTTTGCACGATTCCTGGCAGTGACTACTTGTTGGTACGAAGTTGGTGCTGCATGCGATAACGTGATTAAGTTTTTCCGTTCGCATTCTCTTAAACATGTATGCTTACGAGTGGCTTCTCTAAATTGAGGGAGAGGTGCTGTCATTCCCGTACGTTCTGACTTTCAACTAAAAACTTTTGTTTTTCAACCATCAACTACACATTACGTCCTTAAAAACCCACCTTGCACATTTTTATATACCCAAAACATATTTTTGCACAAAAAGTTTAGTACAAATTTCGTGTTTTCGATATTTTTATCGAAGCACACTTCCACTTTACAAATGGGTCTCCCCACCTGTGAGCATCCACCTTTACTAAACTTGCGGTGAAGAAATACTAAAACGCCCCAAGCAGAAAATTTATTCCACTTTATATGTACCTGGATTATTCATATTATGAATAAAATCGCCTACCACTGAGTCTTAAACTGAAACTACCGAGTTTGATTCTAGGTTAGATGACGCAAAGGATAGACCCACTCGTACTCCGTGGCTACATAAAGTACATTTAAATTGACAAAAATGTCGAATGGTATTTGCTTTATCAAATTTAATAACAAAATATCAAATTTATACTAGTAACTCTATCGAGATTGCAGAAAGTAGTGAAGCATTGGTACACCTACGCCTTTTGCGTGCACAGCCAATCAGCTCTCGACAGCATAAGTGGATTATGCTATATGTGGATATCACACAATACCGCACAAGTTAGAACAAAACTAACACTGGCAATAAGTTTCTCATGCCCCAAAACACCCAAGTGCAAGATATCAGCCTCCCAGGACATAACAGCAAAATTAAGAATTTTGGGTAAATGAATCATGGCGGCGCCATACCCCCGTACCCATCCATCGAACCATGGATCGCAGAGCAAAATCACCAACACCAACAATGAGTTTGCCATGCCTGAAAATCCCCAAGTAAAACTTTTCAGCCGCACAGGAAGTCAGACCAAATTTTCGAATTTTGGGTCGAGGAACCACGGGGTTGCCATACCTCAAACCCCACGAACCGGAGCTTTAATCGAAAAACAAAAAAGTAGCGGCATTTATCGTTTTACTATGAAATAAAACCAAGCAGAAAAAATTCGAAAGTTAAGATAAAAATAATTTTGCTTCCGTGAAGGGTACTAAAATGAGGCAAGAAACCTTTATTTTGCTCTCTGACCCTGAACGTTGGGGGCGTCTTACCCCCATACCCATGGAACCATGGGTCACAGAATAAAACCAATCCCGGCAATGATTTTTCCATGCCCGAAAACCCCCAAGCAATACTTTTCAGCCGCCCATGCCGTCAGAACAAATTTTCGAATATTGGGTTGAGGAACCATTGGGGCACCATACCTCAAACCCCATAAATGCAGAACAGGTCGGAGTCTTAATTGAAGAACAAAAAAACAAGCATCTTTATTTATCATTTTACTATGAAACAAAACCAACCAAAGAAAAAACTCGAAAAAGATAAAAATAATCTTGGTTCCATGAAGGGTACTAAAACGGAGAGAAAAGCTATCATTTTGACCTCTGACCCCGAACCATGGCGCTTCATACCCCCGTACCCATAGAACCATGGGTCGTAAAGCAAAACCAGCACCGGCAATGAGTTTTCCATGCCTGAAAACACCCCAGGTGAAACTTATCAGCCGCCCAAGACGTCAGAACAAATTTTCAAATTTTGGGTGGAGCAAGATCATGAAAATCGGTAAGTCGTTCGTTTAAGGCTCTGGTTTTGGCCGACCCAGAGATGCGCAGGCCTAAATTTGAGCCCTTGGACGGCCCGTGACCGCGACCGTCAGGCCCGGGCCCGCAGGCATTTTGGAGCCCGCGGAGTCGATTTTAAGTCATCGTTTGCGTGAGCAGATTTGATGTGCAAAACTAAACACATCAAATGTCGAAAACCCACATATAACAAGGCCATGTCAGAGCAACTCGCTGTTAGCACAAGTTAATCGACTAATGATTTTTTAAATTCTTTAGAATTACTTGATAGGAGTTTGCTATTCATTATAAAACGCTATAAAATAAGATACGTTGTAACAGACCGATGGTTGAAACACAGATCAATGGTCGAAGTTTTCGCACAAAACAAATACGGACAGCGGAATTCATCGATCAAAATATTGTTGAAAGTTTTATTTTTATCTATGGGGACAATTAAAAGGTAATTTTTGCTTTATATTACGGATTTTATTAGTCGTTTACCTTTGGTCTCCGGCCCGGCGATGTCAATCAAAAAACAGATTGGGCTGAAACCGTTATCAATCGAATCGGCGCGATCGCGACATTCAGAATATATCCCTTTTGGCGAAATTGCTGACAAAAATTTTTTCAGGTCATTAGGGGTGCCTTAGGTAGCAACAAAATTTTGTCTATTTTGATTGGCATCGTTTTTAAACCGTTCACTACGTGTCATTTTCTAGCTGGGACTAGCGAAAAGGACCTTTTGATTGCACTGAATCAAAATGGAATCAACCGACATTAAACGCCAAGATAAATAAAAAGGCTTTATACTTACACATGTTTTATGGTTATATAACTAAATCTATATAATAAATATATAATACAAAATATTTGTTGTAGTGATTTCTCCCACCACATAATATTCAATTATCTCAAAAACATTAAAAAATAAACAATAATTCATATAAGAAATACATAGCAAAACATCGCAAAATGAATTGCGGTAGTATAGCACTGATGAAACAAGCGTGGGAATATGATGTAAAATTGCAAGTATTCCCATTGATATTCACATATGAAGCTGGAGACGCGCACAGCTCTGGGCCGATCACACACACACGTAATTTAAAAGATTTCATCCCTGCAACGCACGATATTCCACTACGTTTCACTACGTTCTGAATATTTCAATCGACTATGTACATTGAAAAAGTTTATTCCGAATTTCCATTAAATTTTGAGTTATCATTGCACTTATTGCTGGCTGTGACGGTATAATTATATTTTGTTTGTTTCTAAACATGTTTTCAAAATCAAAATATCTTGCCGCCAATGTGTTTGGTTGTTTGCGTCAACAATAGACAGCCCAAACTAATATTATGCATCCAATGGAACTATGTATCATTACTAAACCTCAAAATGTAAGTAACCAGCACATATTATATTAAAATTGCAATAATGTTGCATACCGGTGAGACATAGGCTGTCGAAATTTCCAGTAAGTGCGATATGGTGGTACGTTTTGAACGCAATTTGGTGTAAATTGAAAATCATCATTTGTTTGATCTGATAGCTGAAAGACATACGTTAACAATGAACCGGGATTCCACTATAGAGCGAGACGGAAGGCTGACCCTCAAATCACGCCGTTGACACTTATCGACCATCTCCGCATCCACCCTAATCTCTTAAAATAAATTTTAACTTTGACTTCGAAATTTTTATCTCCGTCAAGAGTAACGTGAAATTTTGCATTTTGTTGTCCATACCTACAGGCATACAATAAATATAATACTGGCATATATAACTATAAATATAAAGAATATGGGCTCTCCAAATTTGGTGGGAGAGGGTGACAGGGGCCATTGGCATTTTTCAGTTCCTCTAATGGTTCAGAACAGGTGCCCTCCGGTTAATGCCCCATAGAAAAATTTTGGCCCGCCGGTTCACCGCAACTTGGAAAAATTTTTTGTTTCCAATCGGTCCAAAGTACAGAAAATTTGACCAAAAATTGTACTAAAATTCCTTTCACCTTTCGAAACGAACGAACATCGAATAGAAATAGAACAAAATTTATTGATAATTATTCGAGAACAACACTCTAACAATAAATTTTCGAACAGATTGAAAAAAAAGCGCGCGAAAATTTCGAACACGTCCTGAAAAACGTTCGAACACATTGCCAACAAAATTATTTAGAAATCAACGCGAACGAACTTCAAGTGAACTTCGAACAAACAGCACAGATTTTTGGCGAGTACTGTATATATAATATTCCCGTAATTGACCACCCCCTGAGTGCAAGACCGAACCTGACCTTAAGAGCGCGAAGTTGCCACAGACCCCAGGAACCCAGCATGCAAAAATATTAATATACAACTATTAATGACATTATTAAAGTATAATTAATAAAAATATATTTTATTATTATTTTCACTTTTGGATGACATAATAATTTATCATTGAAAAGACAGCAAGTAATCTGCATTAAACTAAAGCCAACCCATGGTCTGCCGAGCGGAAGCACCGAACAACCGCTGCTATGATTAACCAGACAATAATACCCAAATGCAACGACTATACAAAGAATAAGTATACGGACGGACGATTCATTAAGTATAGTCAGGAAACTAATCCAACTCTCATACAAAATGTCTGAATATCAGAAGAAAATATTTTTCTTTGATTCCATATTTTCGCAAAATGTTACACAATGCGTATGGTTAAAGATCTGATATCAGTTACAGACAAACATAAGTGCATAAAAAACGAATGTGAAACGTTAAAGAACGTACACGCAAATAGACGTTAGAAAACTCGTTTATAAACGGACGTACATGCAAATGAACAAACGTTGTTATGTTATGTTTGTGACCGAATTTTTTGGGTTCGTTTCTGATTTCGAACGTTGTCACGTTCGTTGTTGGTGCACTCACTTCTGTCGGTGACTGTACACGGCCTGCTCATGCATTAATACTCGACATGACGGCTTGAAACGCGGATCCAGGAAGGCTGACATTTATTATTATAGCAGTATTAGAATATATAATGAGTACCAAATACAGTCGCAGACAAAAATAAGTGCATAAAAACAAACTTAAATGCAAACGAATGTTACAACGTTCGTTTACAACGTTAATGTGTTTGTAAACAAAGTTTGTCTTATTTTAGAACGAATTTTACATTCGTTTATGAACAAACGTAAACGCAAGTTGTAACGTTCGGATAAACCATGCAACTGTTGCCTTCGTTTTTTTGAGCATTTTATTTCTGTCCGTCACTGTACCAAGCTATCGATGCGGCATAACAATATTAAACGAGATGATCGCGGCTCCTGCAACGAATGCGAGAAACGTTAAACTATGACACTTGTTGCTCAGCCCAAAAGGAAAGTTACGGTAAAAAATGCATTTTTTTTTGTCAAAAAGCGACAGCTACTCTATGCGGTGGCAGCATGTATACAACACTTTACAGATTTTGGAGCTAAATGACTAAGAACATAATTTAGTCAACAAATAATACTTACCACTCCCACATACATTATTATTACAAATTACAAAACGAATATACAGTCACGGAGACACTTAAATGCCCAAACCACGGACAGCAACAATTATCGCGTCTGTCCGCGTTCAGCGCACTTACGTTTGTACGTTGTTGAACAATCCAAATTGTTATAAAGTATTAACGTTTAAAACTCAACAAAATCAATATCAACGCAATAAAATACTAAACCTTACTTTCGATCTAGATCAGGATGAAACGTAATCGTACGTTGATTTCGAAATCGTTCCGACGCCAAATATTTAACAAACTTGAGCAGTAGCTCGCCGGGACTAGAGATATCCAAATGTCCGCGTAGCTCAATTTCGCTATCGATTTCTTTCGGCTTGACAAGTGGAACACTGTTGTCGGGATGAGCTAACTGATAGTCAAGGACAACGCTTGGTGCAACGCCGGTCGGCGGTTCTTGAGCAATCTGTTTTCGAAGATATACGGCCCAGTCGAGGAAAAATAGCGGAATATGAACGCGTCGAAGCATTTTTTGATGACTGATCGGACGATTCGTAACCGTCCCGAATATGTTTTCTGTTGAACACCATTGGAGCAAAGTGAGAAATATTAACTGAAAACGATAAAAATAAATTGGTTCATGTTGGCTAACAGGAAATGTACTACTAGCCTCGCTCACGTCCGATGTGTTGCTCGACTGCAGCACAATATTCAGTTAACAGCTAAAACGTCGCCGCATGAATGTATTTCGATTTTTTCGTTTTCACACAGTCACATACAAATTCCTTTATTTGATATATCGGGATAGTCATAGTGGTCTTACTGAGACCCCAACATTTGGATATGTCTATGGCTAGACACATGAGACCAAAACACACATAAAAACAAGCATTATAAATCTCTCATCGAGCCTTTGCTGTCAATTTATTGTCAGATCAGGCGTTTTCGAGCTATATGAGTCAAGGTTAGTCAAAAATATCTTCGAAACAATGAAACTGTCAAAACTGTGACTCAGCTAGTTTCTTAGTTGCAGCAGGTAACCGATGGCCTTATTATGCTGTTATTAACACATTATTTAAACTGACTTCATTGCTTTAATTGTGCATTACGCGTGTCTTTATTACGTACTACGAAATTCAACTTTTTGATACAAAAACATTCAAAGTTCAAAACGTTTTCAATTTAACCGTATATATAAAGCTCCAACGAGACTAAAGTTTTCGGGGTTGCTGAAGCGATAACAATAACGGTATTCCCACGCTATGAACGCTATGGTATTCCTTAAACGGGGTGTGCTTGATCCTCTATTATAAAAAATGGCGCCAACAATTATAGATTTCTTTCTTAAATGTCGTGAATCGTTAATTTAGAATGTCTTCTTTAAGTCATTGAGGACATAATTTACCGAGACTGTGAAATAGGAGGAAATGAGAAATGACATTTACCTGAATGACTGCGATACATACTATCCATATCCATATCCCCTAAAACATGTGCTCTCACTGATCAAACTCCGATACTGGGATTTTTGGTCGACAACGAAAAAAGTAGCGCTTACGTACACAATCCTCAGGGCAAAAACTAACCCCGATTTTCCGACCCCTGAAGCACGTTGAAAATGCGTTGCAAATGACCACAATGTTTTACTTTTTTATGTTCGCGTGTTCTTGCTCTTCTAAGACTTTGACTGGCTGCAGGGGAAGCACAATTTCAAACCACACAATACTCAAGCTTAAGGTACTTTGACGTTTGTTTTGGAAGTCGTTCTGGGTAGGTAAAGTAGATTTTCAAGGTTACTGAATACGCGCGTGTATAAAAGTCAAATCGTCAGAGAAAATATGCTCCAGAGCTATGGTTTTGAAACAAGTTCTGCTGTTTCGTTTCCCCTCCGCGAGCAGCGAAATTTTAATAGCAAAACATTTCGATTTCCCAAAATATTGATATTTTTCATTCGTATATAATTTGTGTCGACCTACTTTTAGATCTGGGTAAAGTGAGATATATTTGCCAATCACGGGCGATACCATAACAGTTGAATCAAGATCGAAATGACTCGCGGGTAACGGATTCCATTTGGCACAAATAGCAGAGCTAAGTTGATCGAAAATGGGATTTGTGAGATCCCGAAATTCGTTTGCCTCGATACTGCCATACGTCCGCCGCTAAAACAAAATATTATTATTAAGGCAATCTGCTGCAAAGTACGTATAGCGCAGGTTTTCAGCGTATTGAAACAACAAAGACGTCAATGAATTTCTGTTCTGGACACTTATCCATATTCGAATCACATCTGTACGTATATTTTCAGATATCCTAAACTATCTTATTTACTTCAAAAACTTATATCCACTATAACTAATTTATGCGCTTCAACCACTGATACATATCAGTAACAAATAATATTACGCATGTATTAACGACTCTACCTGTGTGTACGTTTTCTGATATCCTAAACATACTTTTTCAAAGTTTCGATACCTGGTTTTGAATTAAAGCCGCTTGTTCCACACGAAAATAAAACAGCGATAACCGGAGGGGAAATATAAGGCAAGATTTTTGAGCTTGACACTTGTTCTAAACCTCTCATATTTTATTTTAGCTGGGAGTAAAAAGGTCGATGTCCGTCCGTTCGTTCGATCTGACGGATCTCAAGAACCACTGAACCGATTTTAAAAAACTTTTTTTGTTCGAAAGCCTATCATGTCATAGTGAGCACCTGATATTTGGGATTAAAAATTTTGAGTGGTTAATTAGTGATTAGCTAATTAGTTAAGCTTATGCAGCTAAAATAGAGAATTTTGCACTATTTTTTGTGTTATTTATTGAAATAGAATCGTTTCGATCAAACCATTATAGGGTTTTTTGGGTCGAAGAAGAATTCAAATATAATATTTTTACCAATGATAAAGCCCTATGCAATGTAGTTACAAGAACATAAAATTGAGTACATCACAGCACAAGCTCCGCTCACAAATGTAGTTCCACTACCGACTAGTAATATCATGTACTATTACCGACACCGGTAAAAATTAGCCGATCTTTAGGGACAAGAAAAAATAATCGACTGCAGAATTTATTGGTACCAGTCTTGAAATTCAAAATACCAACGATTTTAATCAATTTCCGGAACGAACACAGTATTTCATAGTTAAATCCCGGAATGCACGTTGAAATTGTCAAATATTTAATAATGATTAAAACTACAGAATCTAATATCGCTACTATATTACATAGCTAACTAACTCGTTTGATCACATTTAGTACGTGCCATACAATCCATGGGAAGCTCAGCTTGCGACCATGGTTACCATATGTGAAGTAATCGTACGACACAACATACCAGGCAGAAGCTTTCTGGAATACCTCTTCGTTATGACAACCTGTAAAAATAAAGATTACAATATAACAAAATTGCTTAAGTGAACGAACAGCAAAAAAAGTAGTCACAAAATCTTTTTTGTCTGTGCGCCATTCAAATCAAAGTCGAACAGGTACCGAAAGGCTCACGAACAGGAAATCCCAGGTAGAATGACTAATTCGTTTCTTTTAAAATGAATACATGTGAACATTTATCTTAGTACCCAGATCGAATTTCCGCATACGTCGGCTTCACAACTATAGTGAAGTGACAATATACATAGTATGACAATATACGACTGCTTCACAACTACAGTTACAATCAAAATTAAGTGCTCAAAAATCGATCAAAGGTTCGTTCGATTTCGATCGTTTGCATTTAAACGAAAATCGATAAATTTAACGAATTCCGATTGCGTCAAAATAAAAACAATTTAATAAAAATGTTAGTTCGCGTTTAATTTAACGAATTTCGATTGTGTTGAAATAAAAAATATTTTAATAAAAATGTTAGTTTGCGTTAATTTAACGAATTTCGTTTAAACGAAGATCGATCGATTGCGTTTTCGTTCGATTTCGTCCGCCTTCGACTTTATAAGCACTTATTCTGATTGTAACTATATAGTAACAGTTATTCATTCACATCCGTCCGTCTGTGACACGTCAGGCTATGACACTGGTTTCATCTTTGCTCAGACTGTAGCAGCTGAAATGTTCAAATTTCGCCGCTGGAGTGCGCATGCCAGTGAACGGCATAAGGCAAGAGTCTCGGATTTGCCCAACTGCACCCGAAATAAATTGACTGAATCAAGAACTATTAAAGCTGTGTTGTAAAAGCACATGCACAGTTGCAATCATAATGTTACGACGGGAACAACCCATTACATCCTTAGTATTTCGTGGTGACACCAAAAATAATCGTAAGAAAAACAGTAATTATTACAAAACATAATATTACAGCATTATATTTGGAATATTCACAACAACAATGGGAGCGTGGCCTGCTAAAATACGCATATTCGGTAGGTATATAATGATAAATCTGCAACAAAACAACGATCATACATGTTCTAAATGCATGAAAGACGGAACAAATTCATTCACGAAACCATTTAGTTGACCTTGGGGGCAATATTGTCCCCCAGCTAGCTCTCTGGTGAGAGTTGGCGTGTGCAGTCAAGGCCCCAAAATAACACTTTGGTCATGGCGAGAGGCCAGTTTCAGTTGTTCACTTTGAAGTGGATACTAGTACAAGCACTAATTGGATTCAACAAGATATACAGCAATATTGCGAGGCAGTTTTAGAACCTACATTAATATAACATAACAAATAATATATATCTTTTCATTTTATTCTCTGTTGCAGCACCAATATCATTCAGGGATTTTTTCACAATCGAAGGCGGACAAATGGGTGGACATTATTATTTTTCGACGGGCATTTTTATAGACTTCCATTTTAAAAATTCACCGTACCAATTTTAACCAATGTTTATGCGCTACTAAACTTAAAATGACCCAGCTGTCTATCCTATTTTCCTATTTCGTTCTTTAAAAAAAATTTCGTCTCGAGTCGGTCCGAAAATGCTAGTTTTTGTTCGTTACTATCAAATTTGATCCCGAACAGAATTCTGTCAGAGTTTAATTAACTAGTGTCTTGTTCGCGAACACTAGTTAATAATTAATAGGGAATTTCCGTTTATGACGTCGTACTTACATTAAATTTGTTCACGAACAGAGACGAATCTTATTTCAACGCTATAAAACGTTAGTAAACTGTTCAAAACCGAGTGCAAATTTCCAAGTCTGCGCTAGCAATGAACCAAATCGAATATCCTATTTGTTCCGTAACAATGGATATTTATTCCACATCGGTAATAGCAAAATAGGATGGTTAGCGGGGTCAACTTAAGTTTACATTATTTAATAAAATTTCTAACGCCGTAAGTAAGGTGCGCATTTTTACCTGGAGAAAAGAAATAATTACCAGCCCGTATCGGACCAGATGAGTCAAACATTTTGTTCGTAGCCACGCACCGTTATCACAAATTTCACCAAAACGAACCGAAAATGCCTGACGCCCTACACTTTTAAATAGAAAAAAGCCAGTAAGTAGGTTTCAAGACGTCCTAACGTTTGTTGCTGATACCAGATAACTAGTGCCGTAGCTTTCTAAACTACCACAGTGTCGTTAAATTGTTTTAGTATCACCTGAACTAGGTACTGTTGATTTTAGCTTATTTTAGTTAAGGATACATTCTGGTATGGGCTAGCTATTATTGGCTTTAACTTATTTTCGTTTACTTTGTCGTTAACTATTATCGTTACTTATTTGAGGATGATTCCCCTGGTTTATCTGGTTTAGTGTACCGAAACTCAGCAGAAAGCGTGAAATTACGTATATATAATAAGAGGAATTTTCAGCCGAAGAAAAATTCCATATTTTTGCCAAAATATGTAAAATTTGACATATTTGTTAGTCCAACAGAGGAAAATTCACTTATATTTTAGCCAATCAAAAGGGAAAATTATATCTGGAGAATGTATTTTTGAACTAAACAGCGGAATTTCTCTAGTTGGTGGGAAGATTATACCTGAGCAAATTGGCGGACATTATTGGATTTTTGTTGGCAAATTTAAAATAAGTGTGTATTTGCCTCAAAATGCCCAAAAATCTCAGATCACAGTCTGTAAGCCAGCTGTCCGGTTTGATGTTTATCAGACCAATGCATTGTCTGGCAGCTCATGGCGCTCCTGTGAAAGTCAGCATGTCATAGGTGTCCAAGATATCGGTTATGGAAGTAAATGGTTCCTGTGGGGCGGTCACGGGGCCCATGGAAGAATCAGTAAATATAGTCCGTAAGTCAGCTTCCCAGTTTGATGTTTATCCGAACACTGCACTGTATCCCAGCTCACTGCGCTCATGTAAATGCCAACCCTCTACGGGGTGCAGACACTTGTGCAGTATGCATAGTTAGTGTCCAGTTTAAAAATATACTATCGTTGACCTAAAACTTGCAGGAGTCGCTGTTTGTTGGTTGTTTCGTTTGCTGCTGGACGCCGTACTACATATAGTTATATATTTTGGCTATAGTTTTTCCAGGTTGTGATACACTCAAATAATACGTTATAACTACTAGGCGAAGGTGTATCCGAAATTACTGAAGTTGAAGTTGTGTGTTCTATGTCGCACCTCTGGCAAAATTTTGGGCCCCGCGTGATTCAAACCCCCGACAATTTTTTTGCTTACCACCCAGTAAATATCTCCTAATAGGCATAGCAGTAGTTGACAAAATGTTTTACTACAATTCCGTTCAGATGTTAAAAATTCGGCAAGATTACGTAAAATTTGATTAAGAGTTGTTTTTAACCTCTATTTATGACCTGATTTAACATTTTCCGTTTAAACACAGAATTTTGAAAATTTTTAGTTTGGAAGCCCTCGGTACAACCTGGGGTGTCCTTACTTCATGTCCCCTGAAGCAATCAACCAGGAGGTCACCCTTGAATGCACACTGATCAAATTTTTAATAAATGACGAAGGCAGTAATATGCCGCACAAACAAAGGATGACTGGCTTTTGCTCAAGGTTCGTTCCTCAACTGATGCTAAATCCTGTGATCACAGTAGCTGTCATTGTTTTCGTTATAGTCGCCTTTTTGGAGCGTGAAAATATATTCCGATTGATGATAGTTTCTTTTAGCATAATTTGAAGGGGTACGGAAATGAAAAATTGAAAAATTGTTGTGTCCAAACGAGATGAGTTCCTTATTTATCTTCACAATCGCCCCAAATTGCAACCAGTCCAAAGTAATTGAATCGGAGCGAACGGAGTTTCCACTG
Organism: Trileptium ribeirensis; assembly: GCA_030248225.1. Taxonomy (NCBI): domain Eukaryota; kingdom Metazoa; phylum Nematoda; class Enoplea; order Enoplida; family Thoracostomopsidae; genus Trileptium; species Trileptium ribeirensis. Next base: position 96,989 of record JASANE010018635.1, on the reverse strand, counting down.
ATGGCGCTACGGTGAAAAATCGTGAATTTTTTTGTCAGTCGCTGTCATTCATAACTCATTTTCGGATCGACGGATTTCGAGAAATTATTTTTGTTCGATTTCAAAGGCGACGACGATGTACCCTTTAGTTGAACGAGAACAGCTCCGACCCATGTTCAAGGGACAAAATGGCAAAAACACAAGTTTTAAGGATCAGTTTTGAGAATCAGCTCGTCGAGATCTACAACTTTGCTGACTACGACTTTTTGTGAGATCACTAACTAGGCCGCTGTGTGCCAGAATATATTTCATCTACCCTTTGCCTAAAATATCCATTTTTCCGATTTCCACGTGTTATTGCAAGTTTTATGTTACAATGAGTGCATACTAGAATATCAAGCACGCTAGATAAGATGGTTTTGGTATCCAGAGTCCAACTTGACTATACGATACCGTTTCATGCAGTTTTTCATATGTTTTACGGTCAGCGAACCAAATTCCCAAAATGTGAGCTTTCATTGGTCTGATTATGCATTGCGTGAAGGACATCATGAATTGTCTATATAGGTATTTCTGAAGGCTTAAATAATGATTTGGTTATCTTGATTCCAGTGTCCATATTTCTAGCCTTGTCAATGGATTTAGGTTCAATGAGCCGATTTATAAAAACGGTCTGTTGCGTGTTGTTTGGTTATATATTGCTACAGGTGGTCAAGGTATAGGTTTTTCGTTAGGCTGAATACGATAGTTTAGTTATCTAGACACCAGCACAAAAATACTTGATGCGTTTAGGATCGACGAGGTTTTAGGATTTTCGATGGATATAGGGTTCCAGGTTTTTAGGGTGGTATATCAAACACAGTTTGTTACATGTGATTAAACAAAAAGATAACTTAAGAATGAAACCACGCTCGCTCCGTTTCGCCCTCGCTTGCCAGTTTCTAATTATTACCAGGTCTATACAAACTACGCAAATGTGCATATAATAACACTTTTGCCAGATTACTAACACAGAGTTATATTGCCCAATAAGTGTGTCATTTGCGATGGGTCAGTCTTCATAATTATCGCCAAATTATTTCTGATACATTGCTATCTGTGAATGAAGTTATTGTACCGCAAAGTAATGAAAGTGACTGAATTTAGGAAGTTTCAGAGTTAGAACCCGAGTATAACCGGGAATATCCCATATCGTTATACCTTTCATAATACGGTGCCACCGAGTTTCGAACTTGGGCCGCCGTGCTCACGCATCCAGGTAAAATTTTTAGCGAATGGGGAATACAGAATGAGAGTTGTATACGTAATCGTTTAACTTTATTCCCTTAACAAAACATTGGCAATACAAATGTTAATTGTGAGTTCTTTGTATACGTAATCGTTTAACTTTATTCCCTTAATAAAACATTGGCAATACAAATGTTAATTGTGAGTTCTTTGTATACGTAATCGTTTAACTTTATTCCCTTAACAAAACATTGGCAATACAAATGTTTGTGAGTTCTAACAGATTCAAAAATTTACTTTCAATATCATCCGGATCATCTAGTTCAGGATAGTCTTGAAAAAATTGGTCGCGAAATTGTTGCCATAATTTTCCAATTCGAAGCTCCACAATTTTTTCGGTATTGTAGAACGAGAAATCTTCGCGATCGCCATCAGAGAGTCGATTACGAATGCGTGTCATGTGACCTAGAAATAAACAAGAAACAGATTTCATACATTTATGTACCAAGCACATTAAGTTTTATTGAAATTCAGGCCGGTGCACAGCCGCACTTAAACAGCTACCAGGATAGGATACAAAATACCACCGCTGTCAGAAATGTATGTCGAGATCAAAGCAACCAAACACCAAAGGTACATCGATAAACACAGTCAAGCACTTAATTTGCGAAAATGTAGCCACGTTTAATGAACGCCCCGGTATTATTCGAACAGCTATCGAACACAGCACATCAAATAATTTAACAGAAGGCTTCAATCAAGCATAGTTGTTCCAAAAATTATACTTTTAAAACCAGATTGACTGGTTCTCGGCCGCATTCAGCTAAAATCACAGAACTAGAGTTACAGTCAAACTTCAGTGTTCATAAATCGAACGAAATGTCGTTCGATTTCGATCGTTCGCATTTAAGGAAAATTGGTCGTGTTCGGTCAGTTTAACGAAGTTCGAATGCGTCAAAAAATTGTGTGTGACTGATCAATTTATTCTTATTTTGCGTTTCATTTAATCGAATATCATTCGATTGTGATATCGTTTGCTTTCGATTTTTATATAATATGCACTTTTGTAAGTCTATTTCGCACAAGACTTAAGGTAGTCATATATGTACAGTATATACCTGCCAAAAATGACTGCCGCTCGCTCGAAATAAAATTGTTCCAAAAAATAGAAATTACAAGTAATTTGAATAGTTTCGAAATCTCGAGCGAGCCACTCGCTCAAGACTTGTTCGCGACTCGCTCGAAATGCCACGGCCATTTTTCGTGAGTACTGTATTGTTTACCCGATATCAATTGCCATTCGTCATCGATGCCATACGTATCCAGCAAACCTTGAATGTGAGAATTGTAGATATTTCGCGTTCGAATGGCGTCATCTTTAAACAACTCCCATCCGTCGACAACGAGATCCTGATCAACTGTAATCTGCGTTGCCGTCTGTCCAAGTGCCAAAATATCTTCGATCAACTTAATCTGTCATAAAGTGAACACAAAACAATACTTTTTTCAAAGTTTCGATACCTGGTTTTGAATTAAAGCCGCTTGTTTCACACGAAAATAAAACAGCGATAACCGGAGGGGAAATATAAGGCAAGATTTTTGAGCTTGACAGTGTTGTTCTAAACCTCTCAAACAGAACAACTGCGGTTAAACTTATTACAAGTATTTCCCTTCTGGATAAAACTGCAGTCTAGGCCAAAAATAAGTGCAATGTAAGTCAGACGAAATAGCAATCCATCGGAATTTCGTTTAATCGAACTTTACAAATAAATGAAACTTAATTGCCATAAAATCCAAGCCGATGAAATTTCATTACATCGATATCGACTGAAATTTTCGATGGATTATAATGTACTTATTTCTACCCAGAACGTATCTGCATAATCAATAATAATCATCCGAGATAAAAAAAATTCCACAATGAATGATTTCTAATGCGGGAGCAAGCGTATGATGTATTTACATGTTAAAATTTATTATTAGAAATCGTTTTTATCGATTTGAGACATCAGAACAGGTAAGCTTCGAGTTTTTCAGACTAAAAATGTAATTTTGGCCTGTCATATCGAGTAATAATAATTAATCATTTGTAGCAATATATAAAAGCACTGTGGATCTACATTAGATGAAAACGAGCAGTGGTGTAAATTGACTTAAGTAGGTTGAGTTCGTTTCAAATTTACCATTCTAAATTTTATCAAAATTTAACTAAATTTTATCCAAGTTAATATGACGCCAAAAGTGACGTTTATGTTTAAGTTTATGTGCCGTTTATGGTGCTTGCAGGATATGGTTACTACCTAACCGTATTTAAATCGGGGAATTCATAGCCGATTTATTTTCTAAAAACCAAAACCGAAAATGGTTTTCAATTTCAACTATCTTATACCCAAAAAACTCACAACATTTAGAACGAAATATTTTCCACATCCTAAAAATTTGCAATAATATTAAAGCAATGAATGTAAGAAAAATTTTGACAAAAATCAATATGTTTCTTATAAATTTAAGCATTTAAAACAAAACAAATTAAAAAAAAATTATGAACTTGTTATAACGCTTAAAAAAGATCAATTTATTCTGCCCAAAAAAAGGATTTGGATAAAAATAAGAATTTTGATTTTGGCACAAAAGACCGAAAAAAAGAAAATTTTGAAATATTTTTGAGACTTGACAAAAAATTTAGTCTAAAATTTCTATTATTTTCAACCAAACTAAACTTCTTAAATTCCGATTGTTTGTGATTAAACGAAATTGCTATTTCCATCGTATTGCCATTGCGTTACACTTATTGATTTCCACTGCACTTATTTTTGACTGTAATTCGTGACATTCGAACACACATATTTCTTTTGATTTATCAATAAAGATAAGTACACAGCTCATAATATCGCTTGCTTATCAAATATCTATGTCGAAAATAATATCTACACAATTCGTAGTTTTTATCAGACCTGCGAAAAATTAAATGTTATTTTGGTGCAAATTAGATAAAAATTTTTGATTACTTTTCGTGATTCAAGACTACTAAATTTTTAGCATACTATAAACAAAATTCGGACAGTTTTTGTTTAGAAAATTACACTTAAGTACAGCAGCATAGCTTTAACTTCGCATTGTTCTGAAAATTTTAGATCCTCAAAAACAACTTTGTTCTAATCTGCCAAAAAATTGTATACGATCGGTAACAATCATAACTGTATTACTTGTTAGAAATGAGTATCAACTTTCGAACAAAAGAACGAACATCGACCAGAAATTTATCAAAATATAAAATGTCCTCGACAAATTAAAAAAACAAGCTTTTTGGACAAATTAAAAAAGCGCGCCAAAATTTCGAACATGTCTCGAGCGAAATTTCGAGCAACACATTTGGAACAGAATTTTGAATTTGTCGAGCGAACATTGATCGAGCAGCACTCATTTCTTACGAATACTGTATTTCGCACCAGGCTAAGAGTAGGCTTATCTGCAGGCTGAGAGACAAAAATAATTTTAGCTAGCGAGTTCTGTTTGAAAAGGTAACGATTCCGTCTTGGGGAAAACATTACTTGAAACGTAGGCCGAATTATAAACAATAGCCAGTAAACAATATAAATTTGGTTACATAGCACTCAATATCAAACATAATTATACAAGTTGTGGCTAAAACAAAATATTATGAGCACGAAAAACAACAACACTGTTCGCATATTTTAGCATATCCACTTTAATAAAATATTTGAAACGGACCGAGCGAAGCAAGCCGAGTTTCCACTGAGGGCGCCACGGGGAATATTGTGAAAATATATTTTTGTCTGTCGCTGCCATTCATAACACATTTTCGGATGGACGTATTTCAACAAATTTCTTTGTTCGATAGCAAAAGTGGCGATGATGTGGTGATGAAACACTGTTCGCATATTTTAGCATATCCACTTTAACAAAATATATGAAACGGACCGAGCGAAGCAAGCCGAGTTTCCACTGAGGGCGCCACGGGGAATATTGTGAAAATATATTTTTGTCTGTCGCTGCCATTCATAACACATTTTCGGATGGACGTATTTCAACAAATTTCTTTGTTCGATAGCAAAAGTGGCGATGATGTGGTGATGAAACACTGTTCGCATATTTTAGCATATCCACTTTAACAAAATATATGAAACGGACCGAGCGAAGCAAGCCGAGTTTCCACTGAGGGCGCCACGGGGAATATTGTGAAAATATATTTTTTGTCTGTCGCTGCCATTCATAACACATTTTCGGATGGACGTATTTCAACAAATTTCTTTGTTCGATAGCAAAAGTGGCGATGATGTGCCCTTTAGTTGAGCGCGAACAGCTCTGACCCCATCATCCGGGTGAAAATCGAAAAACTGTTTTTAATATTGTTTTGCCAAATTTCGCAGCCCATATCTCACGACATAGGCTTGGCATCGAAATATGGAAACCACCATTAAGGATCAGCTTCGAGGTCTATAACTTTTACGACTTTTTTGTTGCACCACTACCTGGACTGCTGTGGGCCCAAATATGGCTCAACGATCCTAACAGTGATTTTTTAGATTCCGCCGTGTCGTTGCTTGTTTTTTACCTTACAACGAGTGCCTACTAGGTTGCCAAGCCCGCTGGATATGATGGTTTTGCTAGCTAGAGCCCAACTTGACTATATTATACCTTTTCACGATTCATCAAACACAGCCCGTTACAGATGATTAAAAATATCTAAAAAATGAAAACTTGCAGTTTCACACTCGCCAGTTACTAGTTATATTGTAGTGAGTCTTATTACAGTACCCGCCAGAATGACTGTCGCTCAAGATTTGCTTGGAATAAATTTACTCTAAAAATAGAATTTACTATTAACTAATATTAACTATTAACTAAATAGTTTCGAAATTCGAACGAGCCACTCGCTCGCTCGAAATTCGACGGTAATTTCTGACGCGTATCTGCCATCGACAGATCCGGTCGTGTTAATAACAGATAACATTCGAGTTATTTTTTATTTAAAAACTTGAAATATTTGCGAAATTTTTAACTGCTGTGAATGAAGCAGAATTTAAAAGAACCCTAATTAGTTGTATAAGAACACTATCTCACATACTGAAGGTAAACACAAATATATGAAGAGCTTAATGTATTGAAATAATTGAGAGTTTCAAGGTTTTAAAGAGGTTTTAAGATTTTCCATGGATTCATGGTTCAAAAGTTTTTAGGATAGTATATTCATTAAACCCAGCCTGTTACATGTGGTTAAATAAAATAACCTAAAAATGAAACCACGCACACTCAGTTTCACCCTCGCTTGCGAGTTACTAGTGTTTGCAATGCTAAAATAACAAATATACTACATATGTATGTACAGTACACGCTATAAATGACTGTCACCTTTCGGTCCAGCCATCAGTCAAGTCTGGCGGATACTCAACTTACTTTACGATACAGTTGTCCCAACATATGTTTGCTCCGGTAGGTATTTCGCGACGAACGCTGAAGAAAATCTGGAAACTTTGTCGGGCGTTCGTACTCGTCCAAAGGTGCAGGTGCAATACCCGTTTTCGGAAAATCAACTAAAAATAAAACTGAATGTGCATGGTAGACGGGTCCGTCTATTGTGCTATTGTTCATAAAATATACCTGGGCGTGAGCTTTCAACAGTGTTAATATAAAAATATTCAAATAAACAATCTATATTAATATTTCAAAAACACAACCACTAGAAAAATGTATAACGAACCTGCAACTGAGTGTTTATGAGCAATGCTTTCGGCGACTGGTTCGAACAACCCAAAGCGGTCGGCAGCGACAAGATGGGCAGTAGCAATATTCCCAATTGAGTCCTGAGTGACGTAGGCTTTAAAAAAGGCAATCATGTCTTGTTTCTGAAACAAAATTATTTCATAGGCGTAGAAAATAAAACAAAATAATAGCAATTATAACCAGCAGATAAAGAGCAATATTGATTAACTAGCTACCATATTTCAATTCTATAATAATAACACTCAAAAATTTAGTTGTATTTTACTTTCGAATATTCCTGAAGTAAGTTCTGGTTTTTGAATGTGTATACGAGACATGTTGTTTATGCATTTTAGTCTGCAAGAAACTACCGAGATACTTTTTCACAAAGGCGATCCAGGTAACTCTGAGGGGCAATACATTACATCGTTAGAAAAAAGAACAGCTTAGATCGGGGGTTCTGGGATTGGTAGCCCACCGACTTAGTTTTAGTATGTCGAGAACGGTTTGGCATGTATTACACCTTGGTCCCTCAAGATAACCCTAACCACAAAGGCAACAGGCAGGAAATAACCGGAACCGAAATTTACCGGAACCGGAACCAGCAACCGGAACCGTCCATTTAAACCGGATCCGGAACCTGGTCTTCGAAATTTATATATAGTAAAACAGATCATGGAAGAAATGAAGGTATAGTGGATTTAAAATCCATTAAAAATAACTTTTACATTAAACTTAATGTATTGCGGTGGTATTATTGCCTTTCTGAAACTTTAAAGAGACTGAGAAAGCTAATAATGTTTATTTGTCGATTAAATATGTCGATTTTTGGACACCCAGAGCAAAAATGCCTTCCACTATACACCATTCCGTATACTGCGTCAAATCGAATACGCTTACAAAGCTTGGAGCGTAGAATACACACTTTAGCTCTGTCTCCAGTCGCCTTGCTTTCCTACACATACGTTTGTTACATGTTCTTCTGTAGGAAACTTGAAATTATTGGCTTATATGATTCTAAGAGAAAATAATAGATAGAAGGTAATTTTCTGGTCAGTGATGAGGGACACTGTTTAGGCTAGTGCCCGTATGTTTTGGACAAACAGTGCCCGTAAGTTAAAGATAATGATGGTAACTTTCTAATCAGAATGCTATAAATGAGACACACTGTGATGCTGCTCGCACAGTTTCAATAAATACAGTTCTTTGCCAAGAAAGCAGTTTCTAGCTGCGTTGGAGATAACGTTAGTTTAATTCAGTTAGACTGATTTACCAAGTTTACAAGCGCATTGGCTGGTTCTTGAAGCAATTTATGTTAGCCAAGCATACCCTAAGTACTTCTGCGTAAGCCATACTCTGTTACCGAGTTGGACCGGTTTAATTCAAACGTATTCCACAGACTTCTGGATGTGTAAAATAGCTGCTACAAGCATCGACCTGGCTTTGATTTAACAAACTCCTGCAGGTTATTATTAAAAATTCCTGCTCTAACTATGTGCCTTACTTACGTTTCACACGGCCAATTGGTTAGTTAATCTTTTCTTTTGCTTGGTTGTATTGGAGCTATGTTTGGATTATAGGATGAAGCAAAAAACGTGGAAAATTTCAAACCAAATTTTTAAACCGGAATTCCGGTTCCGGTATGGTTTTTGCCCTTTGCCGGAACCGCAACCGGAACACGATTTTCGCCGGAACCGGAACCGGAATTCCGGTTACTCCCTGGTGTTTGTCTATTATCACTGACCCCAACGCATCGTCTCGTAGTGTGTTAAACTCTTCGTGCGCAGCCAGTAAAATGTGAAGCAACCAACAGGATCTGACAAAAGACTTTGTTTTACACCCAACTCCCACAAGTCTTTCAGCTGTCTCGCTAGTAAAAGATGTCTCCTCTAACATAACTTATCGTTATTCTAAGGCATCTGAAGACAACTACAGCAATGTCTGACACAAATGGAATTCAGAGTCTAGAATTAGGTAGTACTTTCAACACATCTTGATTATCATAGAATATCTTTTAATTTTCCCTTCTGTAACCAAACAATATTTACGAATAACTTCTGCTCAGTTATTTATGCATGCATAGCAGGCTAGCAGCTGTGACAAGAAAGTACCGTCCCAAATAAACAATGCAGCCATAGATTTAAATGTCACTACAGATCCACTGTGTAGCAGATAATGTCCACATGAACTACGATCACTAGTGTAATGTGCCTTCTCAGGGGTATGTCCCCAACAAAATTCTCAATCTATTTTATTAACTTCAGCTCTCACAAAACAATGAAGCTTGTCAAAACTTTGAAAAGATATATGAAACTTAAATTTCGAATTCTATGCATGAGGTTGTGTATCGGCATTTCACTCTCTAATTTTTTTACTAATATAGCGGTACTTTAAGGAGCAGAAACCCTATGTCCACATTGCCATTCATGTTAGCTAAGAGCTAGCGTCAGTAATGTATCAAAAATACCGTAAGTCGAAACATCGATTCCTGAGGTTTTTCCTTTGAAAAATCGGCCGCTTTCTCGTTGCGCTCCATCATTATATCCTTTAGCCAAAATACAGCATATTCATCACCATCCAAATCTGATCCTAAAATTAAAAACGATACCTTGCTTCTCGTTAACCATCCATCAACAAAAAGCAGTGTCCTTGAAAGCATTCAAGGCGAGGAAACTTCAGGGGCAGCAAAAGCACAAAAAACTGGGTTACAAATTTTGTAATTTTGAGGTAAAATTTTTAAAAATGATAGAGAACACTGGTCTTCTACTAGTTATAGTAGGCAATTCTTTATACGTTTCTCCCCAACGGTAGGCTATGACAAGATGTGGGCACGGGCACAGATATGGTAAAACCACGGGACGTGATAAAATTCGATCGATTTACAATATTTGGCAATCGGAAATGAATTTGTGCAGTTAAAAATACCCGCTATATTAATTCAAATTGTTTGCTTGAATGAATTCAAGTTTGGTTGCTGCAATAATTTTATGAATTTATTACAAAGTCAACATTAGTTGAATTCTCATAATTCGATTATTAAAATCGAGCCAGTCAGTTTAAATTCAACCGTTTCGATTAGTGTTTGAGTTTTGAACATACCTACGCACAAATATTACAGTTTTAGTGCCCGCATAAATGACAAAAACATTGTTATACATAGAAGCAAGTGTACTAGTAACTCTATCGAGATTGCAGAACGTAGGGAAACAAAGGTACACCTATGCCTTTTGCGTGCACAGCCAATCAGCTCTCTATAGAATACGTCGATATGATATATGTGGATATCACGCAATACCGCACGAGTTAGAACAAAATTAACACCGGTAGTAAGTTTGCCATGCGCCAAAACTCCCAAGTGCAAGCCATCAACCTCCCAGGACGTAATAGTAAAATCAGGAATTTTGGGTCGATGAATCATGGCGGCGCCACACTCCTGTAGCTATAGAACCATAGTTCGCAGAGCAAAATCAACACCAGCAATGAGTTTGCCATGCCCGAAGACCCCCAGTTAACACTTTTCAGCCACCCTGGATGTCAGAACAAATTTTCGATCGAGGAACCATTGGGGCGCCATGATCCCGTACCTCAAACCAAACGCCATAAATTCAGAACCGGAGTCGTAATCGAAAAACAAAAAAGAGGCATCGGCGTTTATCATTTTACTATGAAATAAAATCATCCAGAGAAAAAAATTCGAAAGTTAAAATAAAAATAACCTTGCTTCAATTGAAGGGTACTAAAATGGGGCCAAAAAACCCATATTTTGACCTCTGACACCTGAGCCACACCGCAAATCGAAAAACGCTCAGGGATGCCGGTTCGAATGAACCCAAAATCATGAACATCGGTTCAGGCGTTCTCGAGTTATGGCCGATCACACACACACAGACGGAATTTAAAAGATTTCTTCCCTGCAACACAGAATCTCCACTACGTTCTGATAATTTTAATAATCTTTTACATAAAAACAATAGAAAATCGTACGACCCGTTCGAAATTTCATCACATAAACAGCTCTATAAACTTCAAAAACAGATGCTCAATTAAAGCAAGAAATATTACGAATTGTGAGGTGAGCGTTCAAAATGACACTCGTACTCAGTTGACACATCAACAAATTGAATTGACTATTGTGTTCGGGATTTAGGACACGTTCGCGCCATTTTACTGATGTAATTAGATAAGTAATGTTTTTTCGGATGAAAAATTCTAAAAAACCTAAAATCAGCAGTCCAAGCCAGACATCTCAATAATATATTAAGTAGATGGTATACACCGCAGGAAACTCCATCTCCTTTCAATAATAATTTTAAAATGCTTTTCCATCACCAGATTTCGCCTTATTGTTTTATTTGTCAGTATCTTTCATTGCGAAAAACATTAAAACGAGCCGAACTAGGAACACAATAGCAACCGCGCTAGACAACTGCGCAAAATACGCTTTACAATTTCTGTGTCAAGATGCTAAACAACAACTTGCAGACTAACCTGTCATTTCGTCTGCATGCGGTCGAGGTTCCACTTGCGAAAAAAACGATGCAATCAACAATATGATGCAAGACTGCCACATCAACGGCAGTAAAACAACACACATAGCCAGGCAAAATGCACGGATTTTTTATTACCAACACACTGCCTGAAATCGGTTAAAACTTCCGGGCTAAAAGGCTAAATAACTACTTGCGCGCCAACCTGCCATTTCGTCCGCATGCGGTCGAGGTCCTACTTGAGGAAAAACGATGCAATCGACAATATGATACAAGGCCGGTACATCAACGGCAGTAAAACGACGCACATCGCCAGGTGAAATGCACGGATTTTTTGTTACCATCACGCTGCCTGAAATCACATGTTTCATTATTATACACAGTAAATAGTAAAATAGTAAAAAAATAATGTAATGACACTATTAATTCTACGCTACGTTTAGCTAGTCCATTTGGTGCTTAATGTGCATTAGACTACTAACCGTGTTTAATTATTGTCGGACGTAAATACCTATTTGCTGAAAAAATTTTAATCAAACCGCGAAAGTGAATGACCAACACGAGACTGATACCTTGAACAGAGTTAATATTTCAGAAATTATATAATATGGTATACAGAAATATGGTTTTGACTGCACGTGCATAAGACCTTTAACGTTCAAGTTAAAACGGACGATATCTTAAATTTCCTGCCTTGCCTCATCTAATTTTGTGAGTTAGTTGACATCAAATTTATAGCGGTGCCCTATTAATCTGTTCCAGAGCAAAATTTTCACATTTTTGTATAAAGCGGTACAAAATTAGTACTTTGTCTTGTGATGTCAATTCGTTCTCCGATTTTTACACGCCATTATTTCTTTAACCATCCCTGATGTAGCACCTTGGCTTGAGTCCAACATGCGTTGCCCCTCATTTTCAAACGCTTTAGATTGTGTGAAAGAAGAGTGCTTCATCAGCATAAAAGTCTTGGTACTACACGCATTTTGCTTCTTTTTATGTCACTTCATACTCATGTATGTGCATTATAGAATGGTCATCTAACATACTAAACGCAATCACGAGAATAAGCCTACTGGCTAGATGCATTCCAATGTTAACACTACCAGTGAACACACCTGCCTGGACAAATCCGACCAACTGAAACGCCATCTCATTCGCTAACCCATTTCCTACTCCAAGAACTTTTGTTAGACAGCGAAAATAAAAGAGTGACAATGAAAGTTTGATAATAACAAGTTGTTTCAACGTCAATTTGTCAAAAAAATGCAGTGAAATTAGCTAGATACATTCCAATGTTAACACTACCAGTGAACACACCTGTCTGGACAAATCCGACCAACTAAAACGCGATCTCATTCGCTAACCCATTTCCTACTCCAAGAACTTTTGCTAGACAGCGAAAATAAAAGAGTGACACTGAAAGTTTGATAATAACAAGTTGTTTCAACGTCAATTTGTCAAAAAATGCAGTGAAATTAGCTAGATGCATTCCAATGTTAACACTACCAGTGAACACACCTGCCTGGACAAATCCGACCAACTAAAACGCGATTTCATTCGCTAACCCATTTCCTACTCCAAGAACTTTTGCTAGACAGCGAAAATAAAAGAGTGACACTGAAAGTTTGATAATAACAAGTTGTTTCAACGTCAGTTTGTTAAAAAATGCAATGAAATTAAACAAAACTATTTCCGCCGACGAGTAAGACTGCTTTTAAACGAACTAAAGGATTTGTTTATATGCAAAGATAATTATGTAGTGCCTTCCCTCGGGGGTTTAACTTACAATGAATTTAAGATCTCCTTAATTTTTAGGAACCTGTGTCAATATTTCACAATAATTAAAATCAATTTAATAATACTAGAAAAACTACCCAGTAATAACTCACCTTTCAAAATTATGGGATCTTCCGACGGCTTTTTAATATTGGGCGAATACTGCACAAAAACCTGACCATACTGCAAAACGCCAAACTCATCTAGTATACCGTACATCGTTCTACCAACGCTTGGGTGAATTTCGATACGAGCTTTGAATAAATACTGAACCGCCTGTCGATGGATAGCTAGCAACATGCCCCGAAAAAACGCTTCCTAAAACGAATTAACCGGTTTCACAATGCGAGTACTGTGACAAGCCTTCCCCATAAGATGATTAAAATATAAAAATTGTTTCGATTTTAATGTCAAATTCAATCGGCTTGCTAAAGGCATAAATCGTTTTAAGTCGGCTGTTGCAGAAGAGAATAGCACAAATTAATTTGGCGCCAAATGTCTCGCAACTTTCTCGTGGAATATAAGATATTTTCGAATTTTACAGTGTGCTTTTGTTTGTTGGTTGCTAACTCGCTCGTAAGGCGACAGTCAAATATTGTGACGTAATCTACAGAAGGGTGCTTAGTAGAATAATAATTTCTGCCCGAGGCACTTAATATCGATAGATACACAAGCCTATCATTACTTGCCTACAAGGCATCTATCATGGCAACATTTAAACGAGGCGGTAGGGTAATCTAACAGGTGGGTTCTTAGTGAAATAATAATTTCTGTCCGAGGCACTTAATATCGATAGATACACAAGCCTATCATTACTTGCCTACAAGGCATCTATCATGGCAACATTTAAACGAGGCGGTAGGGTAATCTACAGATGGGTTCTTAGTGAAATAATAATTTCTGTCCGAGGCACATAATATCGATAGATACACAAGCCTATCATTACTTGCCTACAAGGCATCTATCATGGCAACACTTAAACGAGCGGTAGGGTAATCTACAGATGGGTGCTTAGTAGAATAATAATTTCTGCCCGAGGCACTTAATATCAATAGATACACAAGCCTATCATTACTTGCCTACAAGGCATCTATCATGGCAACATTTAAACGCGGTGGTAGGGTATTTTCAAAACATTTCAAAGTCGCAGTACGTTTATATTACTATATATAGATTTATAAGCTTCCGTTAAAAATCTTACCGTTCCGATTCCAGCTAATTTCGGTCACAGTTGTTCGCTCACAAAATATGGGCACACAATACAGCAAATAGCAATGCCATATTATGAACAGTTAACCAAGACTTACTTGTGTAAATTGGAAGCCATACGAGTTCATTTTCCGAAAATCCAACGCCAGTGGGGTTCGTTCCTGAAGTGCAACGTAGCTGTCGTGTTCGCTGAGCAACATATCTGCCATCGAAAACAACTGTCTCTCGAGCAGCTTATGAACCGTTTCTTCCATTTTATCATGAACGGCACTACCTTGGGCAGCCGTCACGTGATCCATGATTGCAATGAGCGGCCGGTTAAGCGTTACATCGGCTGTAAATAAAATATGAATAGTAATTATTTGCCGAAAGATAATAAATATTTAGTTACCAAAACTATTGAGGGTTACCGTTTTTAGATAAAACCATGTTATCGTTAACAAAAAATACTGAGAGCTATTAGATCATTTGCCTATGAAAAAAATGACAATCATCTAGCATGCAAACACACCAGAGGTACTACCATTCTCGTGAATAACATAACTGCTATTACTTGACAAATTAATAACTGAGCAAAGCATGAAGCTTTCAACTTGTATCGGAAATACAATAGATATAGTAACAAATAAAACAGAAGTAGCCACACTACGAAACAGAGATTGACAGGAATTGTTATCATGTAGTATAAATAACAAACAAATGTAGACATGCCAAATCATTTGCGGCACATTGTGTGAAGGCATCGGTATATCAATTTATACCCACAACATATTTATATACATACATTTTCTTAGACAAAATGTATTACTACAGTACTCGCCAAAAATGATCATCGTATTTCGAGCGAGTAGCTTGCTCGAGATTTCGAAACTATTTACATTAATAGCAAATTCTATTTGTAGAACAAATTTATTTCGAGCGCGTTTTGAAAGAGTCGTTTTTTGGAGAGTACTGTAGTTATGGACGGAATATATTTCTCTCCATTTATAATATATCAATGGGCTTAGTATAAGCAAACCATCGCTAGTAATACGCAAGCCAGTATGAAATGGAGCGATCGTGATTTCATTTTTATGTTATTTTGTTTAACCACCTGTAACAAGCTGTTTGATGAATATACCATCCTAAAACCCCGTGAACCATGAACCCACGAAAAACCCTAAAAACTTCGTCGACTCTAAACCCGCCGAAAACAACTGACAACGCGTCAAGTATTTGTGCTGGTCTCTAGATAGTCAAATCATTGCATTCAGTCTTATGAAATACCTATATAAACCAATCTCTATGCGCTGTACGCAATACATAATCAGACAGATGAAAACATCCTACATTTTGGAAATCCGGTTCGTCAACCAGAAACCCTTTAACCTCAAGAAAAGGTATATATCTAGTCAAGTTGGACTCTAGATAACAAAACCATCGTATCCAGCGTGCTTCATAACGTAATATGCACTCATTGTAAGGTAAAAACAAGCAATAACACAGCTAAATTTGGAAAATCGCTATTTATGACACACAAAGTGGTTCATTTGTGGTCGTATTCTGAAAAGTTGTAGATCTAGATGAGCTGATTCTGTTGCGAAGCCTGTGTCACAAGATATGGGTTGCGAAAAACTGATGCACCCATACGGCCAGATTTGGCAAAGAACTCGTAAAAACCTGACTTTTTGCCATTTTGACCCGGAAGATGTTATTGGAGCGGTTTGTGTTCAGCTAAAGTGCACTCTTCGTCTGTTTTGCTATCGAACAAATTAACTTGTCGAAATTCTTCCATCTGAAAATGAATTATGAACTACAGCGACAAACAAAAAAGAAATTTTCACGATTTTCCCCCTAGCGCCCTCACTGGAAACTCCGCTCGCTACGTTTTAATCACAAATAAGCCTCATAATATTCAGTTTTGCTCAAATATTTTCTATAAAGGAACGATGAACCATATTCGGAGCGACATTGCCCATGGAGTGGTCCCACAAAAAGTATTAGTTGACAAAGTTGTAGATCTCGATAAATTGATTTTCATTTTTCAATATGAAGCCTGTGGCGCAAGATGTGGGCTGCGAAAGACTGGTACGCGTTTGGATAGATTATTTGGCAAAACCCCTTAAAAACCTGTTTTTGTCAACTTGAACCGGAAGATGTGGCGGAACCGTTCACGTTCAAACAAAAGGCACATCGTCGTCACTTTTGCTATCGAGCAAAAAAAATTGTCGAAATCTGTCCATCTGAAAATGAGTTATGCATGACAGCGACAGACACAAAAGAAATTTACACGATTTTCTCCCTTAGCACCTTTAGTGGAAACTTCGCTCGACCCGTTTCAAAAATTGTGCTACCATAGCTAAGCAGTGCCAAGTTTGAATGATTTCTTCGCTTAAAATACTACTCAAAAATATAAACGCTAAAACAAATACTGCAACAAAATAGTTCATAGATCAAAATTTCGCTCACATGGCTGACTATACTTAACAATTTCCAAATCAACACCGGGATCATGAAATTTGAGCATGCTCTGACGAAATATGACACGTGGGCATCCACCAGAATTGCCATCCGACTCGAGACGCGGATCGACCGATAGCATTCCCTTGAAACCGGCAAAGCGAATTTGAAACGCCGATGGCACATAGCCAATATCGAGCTTTTCTTGCAGCTAAAAATACAAACTAGTAGAACGGATAAGTGAAACTGGTGATTACTCACGCAATCCGAATTAAGTTAATAACTATATGGACGTAATACAGGACTATGGCAAGGAAAGGTAAGCCAATTTTAGTATTGGTAAGATAAAAATATAAAACTAGAATGCATAATTACATTAAATTAGAACTTAAACTAGCTGTCTTATTTGTTTTCATCGTATCATTTAATATTACGAGAGCATATTGTGAGTACACCTACATTGTGCTTTTGTTATGTCAGATTAGCGATTTAAAACAGACGACAAGAGATAATTCGCGATTATTCTTTGGGTCATTTCACGAAACCAAGTACTTTTGAAACACCATTTTTGAAGCCAAAAGGAAACGTTTTCGTATGTACAGTTTCTAGACCGCTTCCGACATAAAAACCCTGAATTTTTCGAATATCGATATCTCTATGCAAAACAAGCTACCTGAAACCTGCTACAGGGCTAGCAAAGGGTACCCCTGGTGGTAAAATTTTAATCCGAAATAAGTCATTATTCTGTAGGGTAACGCAGTGACATGTGAACCATGGTCTGATTGTATGCAAGTCGGACCAAAAGGGTCACAGTCAAGCCATTTGGATGACATGCGACCTAAAATTGGCGCTGCCATGGCCCTTTTATGGTTAAAAATCGTCCAGTTTTGAACAAGCCTGCCGCAGAAGTTTTTCTAGCGCAACGGAGACAGCACCTACGGATGCCATTTTGTGCTCACAAACCAATCATGAGTGGGGGATGTCCGACAAAAAATTCCAGGCAGATACTTAGGCCATGTAAAAATTGGCACCCCAATATATGTTAGTCGGGGGGCTACACCTGAGGTCCGGGGGTACACTTCAGGTCGGGGGGGCTACACCTTCGTACAACATACACTGCGTGAAACTTTGGCTACTTCTAGAGATTCTAGATGTATTTTAACACGCTGCTGCTGTAAAACAAACAGAATTGATGCATGATTAGCTTACATTTAGGTGATGATACAAAGGACAATGCGAAGAATAGATGTGTGGGCAGGCAAAAAGGTTCTCTAGCTACCCATTTAACAGCACGGTCCCGTATCATGGTGCATTGATGATGAATGATGATTAACTTATATACTAATATGATTCTTGCGATCTTCGGTTTCTTTTATTATATATGCGGTCGGGGGGGCTATATTTTCATTAAAATTTTTTAATACATGGGTCGATTACAGTGGGGCGTTACTATATTTCTATCCGGCCTATTGTAAAACTGTATGCAAAATTTGGCTTTTTTTAAATTTAATCTTCGGTAGGTCGGGAGGGCTACATTTTGCATACACCATTTTTGGCACTTTATAACCTTCGACCTCATAATCAAACAACACATGGACAGACGCTGATATTTTTTTAATAACACCTGTACTGACTACGGTTACCACTATATAGCATTTTTTGGCGCTAGTGCACTTTGTCGTTATTTATCAGCGTATGGAAGCTGCCAGATTTGACCTTGGTCGGGGGGGCTACGTGTCACGAAAAAAATTTTCTTAAGTTTGACGTCAGCTTCACTGCTATGCTTACTCCCAAGTTTTTCCGGAAAAATTAGCAAATACCAAAGGATCACAGTGAAATGAAAAACATGCATATGTATCACGTGCTAGCGATACAGCGAACATTTATAGTGGGACATGTGTTTTTGGCTTCATTTGGCCAACCCGGGTTGAGGGCCTCTGGCTCCTACTATGTTTGTTAGGGGTACAGAGGTCCACCATACCTCATTATGACCCTCGGACATGCTATTAATACATCTCAAAGCGACATTAAGTTTCCTTCCAAAAGGCTGGTGCTATGGGCCAAAAATGCCGATGTAGCCCCCCCCCCCAACTAAATGACATGGTTTCATGAAATGACCCATTTATGCAAGCTGGTACGATCTCAAATACACAAACACGTCAACACAGTTTGCTGTCATGATTTTCCAAATTATCATCGCAATTTACTGACAGCTTTCATTTGAAATGCATCCATAGTTCGCGTTTCTTAATTACAAACATTTAGTAGACACACAATAATCTGGATTTCTCAAACACGGTGGCGGAAGCAGCCAGATATATAAATTTTCCCAGGTTGATTTCCCGTAGTTAAATTTTGACTTCTCCCAGTTCCACGTCTCCAGATTCGATTGGACAATTTTTGTAGATAAGTTAAAATATGTTAATTTTCCTATATCCTATATTGCAGTACTGACAAAAAAAATAATAGCTATTCGAACGCGATTCGTTTGAAAGAAATTCGTTCGTTTTATAAGACAGAATCTTAATTGTGCAACTCGTTCGATAGAAATGCACCAGGCATTTGTACTGTTTAGCTAAAAATTCCAAATTCTTCAGTTCGTGGCTAAAAATAAATATTTCATTTTCTAGATAATGCAAAATTGCAGCCATTCGTCAAATTATGTACAAACTTGATGTTTGACTGTTATAGTATATATAGTATACAAATAGTATACTTCAGATGTACCCCATTCCAAATGGCGGTTTCCCCAGATCAACATAAGGTACATAATCGTCCACCACGTAATATTGGTTCCTCCAGTCTGAACTCGGCTATCGCAAGTGAGCGAAATATACACAAATTTTGAGACGCATCAATAACGTCAAAAACGACTCCTCGAATACATGTCATATCGCGTCAGTCAGCATGTTATATAGCGAACGCCAACAAACATGCGAAATCGCCAAATGTGCACGTACGCAAATTGTGTTCGGGCAAATGCTATCCGTGTTCAGCATGTTCGGGCAAAACTGCCAATAACGAAGGCAGAATTGTTCACGCGAATTTCGGTACGATTCTGTCGTAACACTTAGTAATGAACAATCATAGTGCACATTACTCGCCATAACTGATTGTCGTCTTACTGACAATTAGTGAACGAACAATCCGTCACCCATAACATTTAAAAGTAAAATTTTATTTTCTCAAGGGCAAGCTGCGAGCGCGCAGCTGTCAATTGTGTTGAGAACATACCTAAGATGTACTCATGTATATATCTACCATGTTCTCATCACGATTGGTTAAAAAAATATGCTATTTGCCAACGTATTTCTGGCAAGTATAATTAGGTAGTACAGCCCCGTCTTATACCATATTGACGCTGCAAATTTTTTGCTGAATACTTAAAATACTAAAACTGTTGCTCGCAACACTGAAGTTTCTGGTCAGGATTTTTATGTAACCCTAATTTTCACGTAAGCTTATAAGAATTCGAAATATTGAGCACCATATTATATATTTACATGTTCTACTAGTTTATGGATCATTGTTATTGCAGCTTGGCTTGGCTTCAAAAATTTACAGCCGACTAAGCCGAGGATTTCACTGCGGTGTTGACAACGAATAGTAATTTTAAATAAACGATATATTATTTTATTCATTTTAGCATCAAATTTTTAGAGGGTGGTAAATATGTATCCCGAGTCCCAACCCACGTGCGTGTCTACGAAAATGTATTCAAACTATGCTAGTATATAACACAACTATGTGCATAATTATGCTTTTTCAAACTTTACTTCTACTGCTAATTTCATCGACATTCGACCTATACCATCCGAAAACGTAAACGGTTCATCAGCGCGGCTTTTATCATATAAACCGCCTTAAATAGAAAAAAAACATAAAATAATATTACAAAGTATATCAACAAATGAAACATGCCAGAATCCCTGTTAGATTACTAACCTCACACAATAATCACAAATATATTACTAGATAGAGATATTAAGCTGGGTTAGAAAAATATACTTATGCTATAGCGCCCATGGCAGCAACCCGGACATTCAAGTACATATACCTGAAACCTATATTATTACTAGCCTACCGGTACTACGAGGAATCTATTAATACACTGGATACCTTTTCTTCTAACTTGATCTGTAGTGAGTGTTCATCTTTGCCTAAGTTAGCTCTGTCCTCAGCAAAATCTTTGTAATCGAGTAATAAAGTAATAAAATGTTAAAGTAATTATTATTATTATGACCAAATAGTTATGTCAACAATACGAATAAAGCAAACACATCACTAACAACAATGCATTGTAGGGTCATTTCACGCTACGATGACCTTTTGGTCGGGGGGGGGGGTAAAACTGGATATTTTGGCCAGTAGCACATAAACGTGCAGGGAACTGATAAAAATGTTATTTACGCTAGGAAGCGTCATTAGTTAGCTAGTTCAAACAAAAAATTTTCGGCTTCACGCACGCCGTAAGAGGCTGGACATCCACATAAGTCCCAAATTGACAAAAATCGTAATGACTAATTTTACGACCTCTTTTTTTCGGGTAGTGTCGTGGCTCCATATTCGAAGTTATGGCCCAAATTCTTTTCTATGCAGGATTAGTCAGGTCTACACAACATTTTTAATTGCACGATTTTCAAATCTACTCCAATCATGGAGAGTGACAGCTGTCGATATGGCATGAACCCCAGTTTTACCCCCCCCCCGGACCAAATTCTTTTTTTTTGGTAATTGCTCGTTACTTATGCATGGTACATAAACGTTGTTCATATAACATACCTGTCCCCTGGGTGCCTCTTGAAAAAATATTAACCCAGGTGCTTGCTTTTACTTACCCCAGCGCTAGGGTCAAAAGGTCGATTTTAGCACATTTCATTACCCCCCCCCCCCGATCGTTGCTAGTTAGGGGTACGGTGGAGTCAGTAGAAGTCAATTAATTTGTCTGTTATGATTCTTTCCAATCACGAAGCTAATGGTGAAACGACCTGAGCTCTATCTCGCGCCCGTCCTGTTGATCTCAGGCTTTTACTCACCCCCGACCACACTTTTACCCACCCCTGACCACACTTTTACCCATCCCCGACCACCACCAAAATGTGGAAAAATCGAACATAATGATGTTATTTCGAGGAAATTTCACGCTTTTGGTTCATAATACATTTTGGCAATACATTTGGACGACATATGTCGCAAAATTATTTTTTGAAAAAATTCTAAATTTACCCCCACCCGACCATGGTCTCAGGCATGTACACTGGCAGTTGATATGGGATGCCATTTTGTACCCCTCATAGTGGAAAATGTGGTATAGAATATCTTACATACCGTTTTCAAGTTAACTATGCTGTTAAACACGGTCGAATTGGCCATTTCACATTTTTACCCCCCCCCCCTCCCGACCACCAGCTACTTCCGCATTCTAACATATCTGTCAAAGGGTATGTTTTGAATTTTTTTGCATAACACTTCCCCCAGGCTAAACTATCGATATAAATAGCTACCGTTTATGGCCGCTTCGTTTCCATTTAATAACCGGTATAAATCAGCACCCCCGTGTTTTAAAAGTGTTAAATGTGACCCAAGCATAGGCATAAAAAGCTTAATTTTTGATATACAGAGTTCCGCATCACGTCATTTTGACCGCGCTGACGGGCTGCACGAGATACGATCACAAAATCGAGGCTAAATGGAACCTGGAGCATACCAGAGGCCATTTTATGGTACCTTGCTGAGCAGCAGGGGTGGTATTTGGGAAGCCATAGCATAAAAACTGTTAAAAAATTTACTATAACGACCTCAAATTAGGGATCCTTGAAGTTTTTGGTCAGAGGGTGTAAAAATGAAGATAATCGGAGCCAAAAAAGTCATTAGTCATTTTTTCTGGGGCAAAACGTCATCGTAGCGTGAAATGACCCTTAATAAATTTTTATATAGGAAATATATATGAAATAAGAACACGGTGGCGGCTCACGTAAATAGTTCTTTCGGACAGACTACCTTCCATCTGGACCCGAATCGTGCGGACCTAGTATGTTCCACATACGTATGTATATATCAATCTTGTCATTAGCACAAGTATGACACTGCTATTACATACAAACAACGTTGCATCACGCATATACAATCATAAATTTCATGAGAAAAATATTGTTCATCTGACCTGATTCATCCAAATCTGCATTTATCACAGTTGTCTGCCTACAAAGATGGAGAAGGTTCTCCGCCTACCCTGATGGTCTTCTCCGGTCTAGTCATGCGCCTGCACAAGCCCTACCGCACGCAGCAAAGTTGTGCGAAATTTGAACGACACCACAACCAATTAATATATAAAATAAAAGCGGTGTATCACCAGCATCGCAGTTAAGGAACACTACCACCATATTCTGCGTGTCTAAAGGTGTCGAAAAACCACTAAAAAGCATAAAATATTCATGCTGGAGCGTAGATAGATAACAACCTTATCCCGAAAAACATATCTACCGCCCTTGATGCTTTGCACGCAATACATAACCAAGCGAATGAAAACAGACAACAATTTTCAAATCGTTTTCGTCGACCGTAAAACCCTTGAAACGTCGGATTTTTTACTGAGAAATGGTCGACTAACTACATCCGGACCCACAGAAAGTCGCGGAGTTTTTCCACAAAACAGCGTTGATGAGTAATATTGATATTTACGATGCGTATCCAGATGAGTTAATTCCGGATAGATGTCTCCGTTTTCAATGTGATGTTTGTGTCCCGAGATATGGGTTGCGCAACATAGCTGCCCCACAACCATATTTGGCACAGAACTCTTAAAAATCAGCTAACTAACATACCCTCATCACTTTTGCTACCACTATTAACTTAAAGAAGCAAGGCAAAACAGAGCGAGTGTGGCTACTGTGCGCTGATTGACCACTTTGTCGCTCCAAATTCAGGTCCAAAAGCACGCCTGACGTCCGGTACATACATAATACTTCAATGGCAACAATACGATTATTTTAGCCATATATCAAAACCGAAGAACTATATATTTATTTCTCCTTCCAAACAGAGCGAGTGTGGCTACTGTGCGCTGATTGACCACTTTGTCGCTCCAAATTCAGGTCCAAAAGCACGCCTGACGTCCGGTACATACATAATACTTCAATGGCAACAATACGATTATTTTAGCCATATATCAAAACCGAAGAACTATATATTTATTTCTCCTTCCAAACACAAAAAAGACAAAACATTTGAAATTTATAAATTACAAATTTTAAGAAAAATTATGTATAATTTGAAAGCTCATTCTTAACAAGTAGGGCCCCAAGATTTGTCTTATTTGTTGCATTCCATGCAAATACAATTGCTTTCAGTTAGCAACCCCGAAAACCTATAGACACGTTCGATTGTCCTAATATGCACGTCTATATTGGGAAATTGACTATTTTTGGTATCAAAATGCACCAAATTTTGCTCCTCCGGCATCCCGTAAGGTTAATAATACAGCGAATATGGCGCTAAATGAACCAAACAAAATATTGTTTAACGGGTTAAATAACCCCTTAATTCCACAGTTCACCCCAACAAGCAAAATATTTGTTTTGTAGAAATTTTGAAATTTTCCCGTGTTTGGGTAAAACAATACAACACAAATTTTATTCATTTCTTATGGTACATAAGAGACTTTAACATTTATTGCAATGTTATGCTTCTGAAACGCGTTCATAAGACTCTAGAATGAATAATCATTGAAATCGTCAGCACGGCATGCTTACTAGCGTTGGCAGAGCGCTGCCATATTTTTTCTTAAGATAAATTTTAAAGAAGGAAATGAATAATAATTATGGCAGAAGGGAATTGAAACATCGCCTCTTACATCTGCCTATAGTAGTTTGTCATGTTACAAAAAAACCGATTTTTTCAGCTTGTTTGAGTAGGGTATTTTTAAACTTTGGTTCATAACTCGAAAACGTATCTGTGACAAAAAATACATAAAATGTAGCTTCGTTTTCGCTCCGAATCTTCTATTTCGAGATATAAGTCGCGAAAGTGAGATACTCAGATAGCCTGAATTAAAAAAATGGGACCCTTGACCCATTGGGGCCCATTTTGAACAAGACGTGGCGGCGGGTTTAGCGTCTAATAAAAGGGTATAAATGAATTGAATTTGTGACCAAATAAACAATATCAGATCATTCCGTCCGATGATCAGTTATGATATTATGCAAAGACGGACAAATAAAATAAATTTTTTGACAATTTTTGCCGATAGGAAAGTTATTTGAGCAAACTCCGCTCGCTCCGTTTCAAAAAGTATTTTGTAGAAATCCCTCCGCTTGACGACGAATTTATGGATTACTGACAGACAAAAAACTTTCAACGTTTTGTCCTAACGCCCTCGGTCACAACTCCGCTAGCTTCGCTTAAACCATTTCAGTAAAAAATTCAGATTACGATACGTATGTTATGATGTTTATCATTTTGGTAGCCTCCAAAGGCATCAACATACTAAGTCACACAACAGCTACCAGATATGCCTAAATAAAGCAACAGAAGTAGTGTTTGTTATTAAACTGGCCTGCCCACAGCCATCCGAAAAGTGGGGGACTTCAGGGGGACCCATGTTCATTCTCAGGGGAAAATCAAAAATAGGGGATAAATTTTGACGCAGTTTTATTACAGTGAATGTATTTTCAAACTAAAAAACTATATTTTAGCATTATAAATTGTGGTAACTAATGTTTAAAAAACTTGCAAACAAAAAAAATAAATTTTCAGACATGAAATTTTTGGAATTAGCTGAACATGGGGATTCGACCGAGTATGGGGGCCGACATGGGGAAAATCTCACGAAAATGGGGAGAGGTTTGGAAAGTGGGTCCTCACCACCACCCACTGTGGACAGGCCAGTTATACCGTTCACTAATGTGCACGCGCTTGAATAAAATAATACTCTTAACTCGCACGGCGAAATAAACCGAGCGAATGCCGCCCTAATCGGCACTTGTGATGATAATCCTATTTTTCCGCCAGATGCCTCTAGCACAGCTAACACAGACGGACAAACATTTTGCACCATACTAACCGGTATTTGATGAAATTTTGCTCGATGCATCATAGTAACAAATTTTACTTTTCGATCGACATACCTCCACGGCTTGCTCCCCGTACTGATTTTGTAAGTCCTGGTCCGCCGAAATTGGTCAACGGAGCAGGTTTCGGAACAGCATCAAAGCTGTATCGCTCGACTGTGTGTATGCGTTGGTCTAAAAATACAAAAAAAAAATTCCTTGTCGGAATGCTCACATTTCAATGACAACCATCAGCAAGCGCCATGGGACTGTCCACCAGGTGACGGATGCAGTGAAAACTACCAAATACCCCAGCCCAGTATAAAGATACTATCCTCTACAAAGATGGGTATGCTCCATACATCCGGAGACGTTCGTTAACGACAATGACCATAGGAAACAAACTACCAAACAACAAAAATATAATCAATCGAGGTGATTACGAATTATCGATTGCACAAAGGAGACGACATGTTCATAGTACTTATTAAGATGTCCTCAGTATAATTATTGCATTTTGATTTTATTAAGATCATTCTGTATTTTAGAACGTTGAATAGCTCCGAACACAGAAGACTATTTTGAACATCTTAAAACAAAACCTAGGTACCCGGACTCCAATAACTACAATACGCAAGTAAACTTAAAGCGACCATGGCAATGCCCTACACAACGTACATTGTAATCAAGGATGTAAATAATCAATTACCAGATGGTCAATTATTCGTTTTCCAATCAACTTGACAATAGCCAATATCGGTCATTGTGATTAATTGCAATTATTTACACCCCGCATGTACGTGTCTTTAAAACTTAGTATCAATTTCAAAACACCATTTTTCATCTTTCTTTTTCAGCACTTAGTTTCGAGCCGAAGCAAATGGCACAATTAATTAGAATCCACCCGATCGATTAAATAATTGGGAAATCAGAACCAATCCGGAAACTGGGGCAGTTAATTGCAATTAATTTTTGATAAATTCATTTGACATCCTCTAATTGAAAATAACTCACTTAAAGTGAAATAGCCAATAAAATTATAATATACCTTTAAAGGGAACAAGCTTTAGCGTTTGTAATGTTGCAGGATTTGAAAGAAAATCCATCGAACAAATGTAAATCGAAAGGCAGTGTATCAGTAGATATTGTGATAACTGATTGCGATTGGGTACAAACCACGTTGCATTTGGGTTTACATCCAAACTTTTTTCCAGAGGAACACTCGCTTTTTACTAGAAGCACCAAAAATTCCCCTCCACTTTGGAGAAGCCAGCTTGAGCTGAGTTAACCGTGGTTTTATTTTGGCGAAATAATGAACTGAATCGTGCCAAAATTCGTGGTCAGAATTATTTTATCGGTATTCGCAGTTTAACGAACGCGAACATGGTTGAACACGCACTAAAAGCTAAGCCGGGTGGCCCAACCGCGAAGGGCACTCCTTTTTGAGAGGGGCAACAAAAATTAATAGCCCCCTCCAACTTTGGAGATGCCAGATTGACGTGAGTTAACCGTGGTTGTAACTTTGTCGAAATTATAAACTGAATCGTGCAAAAATACACGGTCAGAATTATTTTATCGCTATTCGTACTTTAGCGAACACGAACAGGAGTTCCGTAATGTGCGAATGAATTTGTGCTAGCGGTCAGAATTGGAATCATGTATTCAGGTGTAGGCGGCCACTAAATTGCGATGCTAAAAAGTGTCCAATAGTGACCGCAGACAGCAAATAAGTGCTGCGGTATCCCAAATCGTTTTCGCGTGGTAACAGAACACTGTCATTTGAGAGCATAAATCTAGCCTGATATCAGAACTCCGAAGTTTACATTGCGACAATTTTTTCTTTGCTGCAAAGATGTTGTAAAAACAGATCATTTCAAACTTCCCACCATAACTCAATGGTGAAACTTGAAAGTTTATTTCTCAGCACAGGCTTAGACTTGTAAAGATAAAACGTTATGCGATTATTCGAAAGGGAAAACTGTGCATGATACGCTGGGGGCTGGGCAATTTGGCATATTTCAAAAAACTCCTGTTTGGACACACATCGGTGAGAGGGTACTAGAATAGTAAAGTACCGTCCATTCTAAACAAATCTTTTGGGACTGCCTGTTAAGGGGTATACACTACAATATATATATATATATATATTTATATATATACTAAACTAAATATATATTTATATATATATATATATATATATATATATATATATATATATATATATATATATATATATATATATATATATATATATATATATTACCTAAATACTATTTACCTGTTGCCACTCGGGCGGAATTAGGGTTATCAAATCGAATAATTCCGCTTCCTTGACGTAAATCGATTTCGACATCCTCGACTTGTCCAAAACGGGTAAAATGTGACCTAGGACATAAAATATTATATAAGGGTATTACGTTACACTGGTAGTACCACAAGTGTTTTCAAATGATTTTGAGAATGCTTCACATTTGTACAAGTGTTTTTTTTCTAGAGTGGCCTGCGGAAACTATAATTTGGTTCCGGGATGAGCGTAGTCAGGCCAATACATATCACTTTCCTAAGCACTGGTTGTTCTCGCAATATAATAATGCCACAAAACTTTCTATCGAATGGAACATAATTGTCTCCTAGTCAATGTCAACATTTCCGACAGTCAATGCCCAAACAACCCAAGAGTCTTATAATGCACATTAATATTGTGGGATTTTACAATCAACACAAAAACGTAAGTTTTGAATAGTATTCGGCTTAGATATCGCAAGTTTAAAAAGCGGATTTCATATACCAGCAACATCAGCCTCAGAAATTGAAGCAGAACAGAGCTTGAATCGAAAGGAACCACCACTACAGTTAACGAAAACACACTTTGAACTACATATTATACAACGCTTTAAAAACACAACTTACCGCAAATTGCTGACATTGTGAGCTGGTTTAAGATTTGTGACCACAATCGTACACGCCGACAAAGTATTCTGAAACAAGAAAATACTACTGAATTCGTGCATACCGCAGGCCGTCAATAATTTTGCAAGCAAATTTTAAAAACAGGACTGCACCTCCTAACCACGTAGCGAATAAAATGAGATATTTCAAAATGCATACTTTTGCGGCCAAATTGTAGACGTTTGAGTTGACCACAAAGTACAAGTTATATAGTCAAATCAAAAATCAGGACCACCAACCCATCCATCCTCTCCCAGCCCATAGATGTACTATGAAAGGCTGGTTTCAAGAGAAAGAACTACACCACCCACCCATGCATATTCTCTCAGCCCATAGATGTAGTATGGAAAGCTGGTTTCAAGAGCGAGAACTTCACCACCAACCCATCCATCCTCTCCCAGCAAATAGATGTAGTATGGAAGGCTGGTTTCAAGAGCGAGAACTTCACCACCCACTCATCCATCCTCTCTCAGCCCATAGATGTAGTATGGAAGGCTGGTTTCAAGAGCGAGAACTACACCACCCACCCATCCATCCTGTGCCAGCCCATAGATGTAGTATGGAAGGATGGTTTCAAGAGCGAGAACTTCACCACAAACCCATCCATCCTCTCCCAGCCTATATGTAGTATGGAAGGCTGGTTTCAAGAGCGAGAACTACACCACGAACCCATCCATCCTCTCCCAGCCCATAGATGTAGTATGGAAGGATGGTTTCAAGAGCGAGAACTTCACCACAAACCCATCCATCCTCTGCCAGCCCACAGATGTAGTATGGAAGGCTGGTTTCAAGAGCGAGAACTTCACCACCAACCCATCCATCCTCGCCCAGCCTATAGATGTAGTATGAAAGGCTGGTTTCAAGAGCGAGAACTTCACCACCCACTGATCCATCCTCTCTCAGCCCATAGATGTAGTATGGAAGGCTGGTTTCAAGAGCGAGAACTTCACCACCCACCCATCCATCCTCTCCCAGCCCATAGATGTAGTATGGAAGGCTGGTTTCAAGAGCGAGAACTACACCACCCACCCATCCATCCTCTCCCAGCCCATATGTAGTATGGAAGGCTGGTTTCAAGAGCGAGCACTTCATCACCAACCCATCCATCCTCTCCCAGCCCATAGATGTAGTATAGAAGGCTGGTTTCAAGAGCGAGAACTACACCACCCACCCATCCATCTCTCCCAGCCCATAGATGTAGTATAGAAGGCTGGTTTCAACAGCGACCCTTGTCTTAACAGTACAATAATAAACATCACATTACACCGTAAAGCTCTTAAGTTAATTGTCTAATACGTATCATGCGCTCTCTTCCGTCAACATAGGCACATAGCTAATGGTCACAAGCGGCTGTAAAAATTGTTAGAAAGAAGAGGGTTTTTCATACTTGCACAAATATGTTTTCTCCGCAAAATGGAACAAGAATTATATTGTCACGTACATAATTATATATTTTACTTTACATTATCCAACAAAGGTTTACATTGGGTGCTTCGCAGAACAGGTTTTTAATACATCGATACTGTTAATGGCCGTCGAACCTCTTTTACTAATAACAAGAGTGTCGGTCTGGCTCCAATTCAAGGGACGTCCATGTACACACTAAATGAAGACATCCTAATGAATAAGTTCCCATCGACAGTATCGGCGCTTGAACGCAGGTTAAGATGATAAAAACGTTCGACAGCGTAAAATAAAACAACGCCGTAGTTCGCACAGGTAGCGATCGAAACATACGTAATATTGTTATTAAGTGATTGTTGGGCTTTAATCGTCTACAAGACTCACCGTTGTTTAGAAGATAGTGTATATAATGTATCATTAATTGAACAATGAAAAAATGACTTTACGCCTCCGAAGATTGTAAACATACGTGTCAATGAAATTATTGAAAATGAAATTTAAAATTTGAATTATTTGAAAATGAAATTAAGTGAAATTTATTGAAAACGCAGTCGATAATTACTAATTATACGTAATAATGTAAATAAACTAAACCGTATTAAATGAAACAGGGCAACGTTTACGGCAGTAGGTATCGCAGGGCAACTATGTTGCAAGGCAAAGGCAAACAATGCCGTAATACGCAGTTATTTACGACGATTCAATACGAAATACTGAACGCAAAATAGTTAAGCCTGGAGTTCGCCGCTACATGCTGACACCAGCAAGCAAAGAACGTAAAATTAATAGAGCAATATTAATATTGTTTGCGATACACATTTCAGTCACTTTACCATAAATTGTTTCTTGTTAACGCAAATAGATAAGTCTGTAGGTCGTTGCAATAGGCCGACCCCAGCAATCGGAGACAGAAAATTAATAGATCAATATTAATATTGTTTGCGATTCACATTTCAGTCACTTTACCATAAATTGTTTCTTGTTAACGCAAATAGATAAGTCTGTAGGTCGTTGCAATAGGCTGACCCCAGCAATCGGAGACAGAAAATTAATAGATCAATATTAATATTGTTTGCGATTCACATTTCAGTCACTTTACCATAAATTGTTTCTTGTTAACGCAAATAGATAAGTCTGTAGGTCGTTGCAATAGGCTGACCCCAGCAATCGGAGACAGAAAATTAATAGATCAATATTAATATTGTTTGCGATTCACATTTCAGTCACTTTACCATAAATTATTTCTTGTTAACGCAAACAGATAAGCCTGTAGGTCGTTGCAATAGGCTGACCCCAGCAATCGGAGACAGAAAATTAATAGATCAATATTAATATTGTTTTTGATTAACATTTTCAGTCACTTTACCATAAATTGTTTCTTGTTAACGCAAACAGATAAGCCTGTAGGTCGTTGCAATAGGCTGACCCCAGCAATCGGAGACAGAAAATTAATAGATCAATATTAATATTGTTTTTGATTAACATTTTCAGTCACTTTACCATAAATTGTTTCTTGTTAACGCAAACAGATAAGCCTGTAGGTCGTTGCAATAGGCTGACCCCAGCAATCGGAGACAGAAAATTAATAGATCAATATTAACATTGTTTTTGATTAACATTTTCAGTCACTTTACCATAAATTGTTTCTTGTTAACGCAAACAGATAAGCCTGTAGGTCGTTGCAATAGGCTGACCCCAGCAATCGGAGACAGAAAATTAATAGATAAATATTAATATTGTTTTTGATTATCATTTTCAGTCACTTTACCATAAATTGTTTCTTGTTAACGCAAACAGATAAGCCTGCAGGTCGTTGCAATAGGCTGACCCCAGCAATCGGAGACAGAAAATTAATAGATCAATATTAGTATTGATTGCGATTGGCATTTCAGTCACTTTAATATAAATTGTTTCCGTTATGGTAAGACATGTATATACGTAGATTGACTGCGAAGTTTTTTAGATAGAGTTTTTAGTTTAAGTTTATACTGCGTAAACGCAAGACAGTTCGGAGGCGGAAAGACTATGATTTTAGATTACAAATCTTGGAGTCAATAAATACACATAATCTGAGACCAGGGAATAACCGGAACCGTCCATTTAAACCGGATCCGGAACCTGGTCTTCGAAATTTATATATAGTAAAACAGATGAAGGAAGAAATGCAGGTACAGTGGATTAAAATGTGTTAAAAATAACTTTTACATTAAACTTAATATATTGTGATGGCATTATTGTTTTTCTGGAACTTTAAAGAGACTGAGGAAGCCAAATAATATTTATTTATCTACCAATGTGTCAGTTTTTGGACCCCAAGAGCAAAAATGACTTTCACTATACACCCTTGCGTATATTGCGCCAAAATGAATGTGCTTAAACGCATGGAGCGTGGAATAAACACTTTCGTTCTCTAACAGAAACACTTTCGCTATGTTTTCAGTCGCCTCCCTTTACTACACATACGTTTGTTACATGTTATTCTGTAGGAAACTTGACATTATTGGTTTATATGGCTCTAAGATAAAATAACAGAAGGTATATACACTATAATTTTCTGATCAGTAGTCAGACACTGGTTTGGCTAGCGTTTAGATGATACTGATGATAACTTTCTAACCACAATGCTATAAGTGAGATCAACTGTTATATATATATACTGCTCGCACAGTTTCGTTGAATACAGTCCGTTGCCAAGGACGCAATTTCTGGCTGCGTTGCAGATAACGCTAGTTTACTTCAATGTAGACTGATTTACAAAGTTTGCAAGCGCACTGGCTTGTGCTTGACGCAATTTATGTTAACCAAGCTTACAGCTAAGTAATTCTACATAATCCATACTCTGTTACAGAGTTGGACCGGTTTAAATCTAACATACCCCGCAGACTTCTGAATGTGTAAAACAGCTGCTTGAAGCATCGACCTGGTTTTGTTTTGTTAACAAACTCCTGCAGATTAACATAAAAATTCCTTCTGAAATTATGTGTCCGACTTATTATATTTCACAATGTAAATAGCTGAGTTAATCTTTTTTGCTTGGTTGTATTGGAACTTGGTCGTTGAGTACATATTACATAATGTTTGGACCGCAGATAAAGCAAAAATGTGATTACAAAGTTTTTTAACCGGAATTCCAGTTTCGGTATGGTTTTTGCCCTTTGCCGGAACAGCAACCGGGCCGGAATTCCAGTTACTCCCTGTTTGAGACATAATAATTTTGTGTTCATTTAATAAAACGTAGGTTTTAACAAAGAAAAAGAAACGGGACGAGGAAGGTACGGTGAGTTGTGGGCTCCAAAACTAATATGTCGGTAACACCTGGCTATCACAAACCAGTGAAAATAAACTGACGCCTTTTCCAACCGGTTTTTAGTTAGATGACCCCAATTGGCTACTAAATCTCGTGAAATTTGTGTTAAACTTTCAATGTGTATGTGTTTGAGTTTAAATCAATAATATTGAAATCCGACAAACACTATTGTCTGTAAATTCAGATTCCAAAGTGATTAAAATATATTTATAAATTTTACTGACTGACAGGTAATAATAATTATATTTTATCCATCTTAAGGAATAATAATTTAAAACTAGAAAACTTTGTACGCTTCAAAATAGAACGCTATTTTTTGGCGCAACAAACGATTTTGAAGATAATGTGCCGAAATATCTACTGTATTGCCATGGTTATCAAAAATTTTTTTTCTACATACAGTACTCGCCAAAAATGACCGTCGCATTTCGAGCGAGTCGCGAGCGAGTGGCTCGCTCGAGATTTCGCAACTATTTAAATTAATAGAAAATTCTATTTTTAGAACAAATTTATTTCGAGCGAGTCGCGAGCGACAGTCATTTTTGGCGGGTACTGTATACCTCAAATTTTAGCAGTCTGTTTTAGCGCTTTTTGGCAAACATAACCATCCCTAGTTTTAATATAGCAATACGTATAATAATAAAGAAATTACTCTGTAAAACAGTAACAGTCTGAATAGAAGGCTTGGATATGTCGGACACCATGATTCCTAGATGAAACTCCGAGCTTTTAACCAATAATTTAGTGTCTTCATTTCCATTTGAAAATGACATATATAAATTTTGCATCAAATTATCAACGATATGTTGCCAAATAGAAGTCGTCTAGCAAAGATTATATTTTTATCCTACAACTGTATGTCGGCCGATGTAGTTTTCCTCTAGTGACCTCCCACTTCTGTATAGCGTGCTCTGCATTGATACTTAAATCAATTTCTAATATACATTTTTGCAAAAGATACGTATCCTAAATGAGCTCTCGATATTATAGATATGTATCGGTCAGCTAAAACATTGTGCATCGTTTCTTACCAAAGTATGGAACTTTCAACACATACAGGAACGATAACTTCTCCGAGCGTGGCAGATTAGCAGCAATTTACGTACAACACTAGATAAAGCAGGTTGTGTTTACAGTGAAAGCTGACAGACTCATGTTAAGGACGTATTGTTTACAGACAACAAGACACTAAATGTGTATTGAACTCTTAGCGTGTAAAACACAGTATGTTTCTGTACTGTTACATCGAATATTCAGCAATTACGCGGAAGAGCAACCAAACAGAACTGCCCACTGCTCGAACTCTCGTAACTAGGCAGATGTTTCGGTTAAGCCAAAAATCCATTTTCTCGTAACAAACATAAAATTTTTGTCCAACATAAAATTAATGAGGCATATTAACGGCAGTTCTTACCCATATCGTGATTAGATAAAGTTATAGTAACATATGTTAAAGATTTTTTAAGGAACCAAATGAGTACCAAATTTAATTTTAGAAAAAATTTGTGAATTTACAGTTCTTGTCAGAAAAGTTTCAAAGGTCTACACCGGCAAGGTCTGGTGCGGACTAGAACTATTGGCGGCCCAAAAGAAAGGATAGGGTTCTGAATATTTACATAATGCAGTACTCGTCACAATTATTGACTGTTGTCTTAAAAGAGAGCAAGCAGCAGGCGACCAAAAACCTAATTATAAATTTTTAGTTTTCCCACGAGCAAGTTGAAGAGTCAATATGTCGCAAGTACTGTATTTTAGTAATATCAGCAATTAGGTGGTAGGTGTGGATAATCTAAAACAGGACACGTGTTTCATTATATTTTCCAACATCCAATATATTATATCTTGCATAATATATAAGTGGAAGTTTATTTATTGGGTTACATACATGAAGAAGACAATACGTAATGAAATAATCCAATCACTAATTTTATATGAGGTGAGAAAAAATATTTAAGAAGCTAAAAAAAGATAAGGATCTGGCTGCGATGGGACCTTCAGCTGAGCTTTGGAAGCCGTTGGGTTGGTGGGCTCCACAAATCCCACGATTAGCTGCAGCACGGCATTATCTTCGCAACACCGGTAAAAGATTGAACATATTCAGGTGACTTGTGGAAACCGTAGGTGAAATTCAGATTTCGATGCCGAATATTGTTTCAGCGGCTGTGAAAAGTGGAAACACCTAATACGAAGGTACAACGTAGGAGCACATAACCATCGTCCGTTTGACAAAAAATTTTGAGTATCTGGTCGTTCCGCATTAACACTTACTGATTTATTTTTTGACGTCTGCTGGTGATAAATAAAACTTATAATGCAAAAATACAACAATCATTCACAAAAGTATTGGTCATATCATATCATGTTACGTGCGCCTACCATTCTAATCTACCGCCCACTGTGAAAATGTTCCGAATGTAGTATTAACGCTGGATTCACAGCCGGGACAAAGACGTTTGGTTGCAGAACGTAGAAGATTTTTATTTTTCGGATAGTTGGAGTTAAAGTTACACTAGCAATTTGTTAAAATATAATAATGTGTAAATTAATAATTTATTGAGGAGATATAAATAACGATGTACGGCACAAAAATTGTCGTGTCAATGATAATCGTCTCTATGGTGTGCTGGGAAAAGTAGAACTGTGACGAGTAGCGCAAAAAGAAACGAATGTTGTTGAATGTCGACGCCAGAGGTATATAAATCCACGCTCACTGAACGTAGGACAAATTCTCTAAATCGTCACTGATGTCAAATAGCAGAACTGGGCCGAAGAATTGCAATCTGAAATGGAATACACGGGTTATAAAAAATTATTGAGTAAACAATACATTATGAGTCCTCGTAAACACTGTTTCTTACAACTAAGTGGTACAAACACAGTAATGGACTTCGGGGAGCGAAAATAGATATTAAACGAGCATTAACGACATAGATCAGTATTCTTGAAATGCGGCACCACGAAAGGGTCAAGCTTCGGGACCTTAATGGCATACGTATATATTTAATTATAGCTGATTTCATGCCATACACCACGGTACAAGGATCAAAACTGGCAAACACCAGGCATAGTAAAATACTGAAATGGGAATGCTGCTCAGATATGTGTGTCCAGTGTATTCCCTCCGTGTCAAAAAAGACAGCAATGCCGGTTCGCAAAAATTTTAATCCATTGTTTTATCGTGTACGACGGATGGTAAAATTGCGCTTAGGCTGCGGTCTAGCAATGTGCGGTGTCTAAGTAGCATTACGGCCCCAACAGATGGTGGTAAATTCTGTGACGGTAGGTATCACGTACAAATTAATTCATATATATCAGATATACAAAGCGTTGACCAACCAACAAACGTTTAACTACAAAACGCCATAATGTCAGAGTTCGGATGAATGTATTTATGAGAGATGTACAAATAGATAGGTAAGAATAGCAATATTATGTTAAACTAATAGGATAGATCTAACCCGCAGTACAGCTGACTGTGGAGGCCTCTCGGCCTGTGATAATCAGCCCTCAGCCGGTGAATACCACTGTGTACGTATATCTGTTTCAGTGTGCACCCATATTATGTAGGTGTGTCTGTCATACGATAAGTGTCATGCTTGTGTGCCACATAGTGTCTATGCGTCGCTTCCAATGTCTGTCTGTATTCGTCTCTATGTCAATATCTCTAGTCGTGTATGTCTCTCAGTGTATACGTTTGTGTGTCTGTATGTGTGTATGCTTCTCTCTATGTACGGTTGTGTGCATGTGTGTCTCTCAGTGTATCTGTCTATATATGTATTTCTCTGCAAGTACGTGTCCACTTGTGCGTATGTCTACGTCTCAATATGTTCATTTATACTTGTGATATTTCTATGTGTATGATTGTCCGTGTGAACCTTTGTGTATGTGTCTGTGTGGTGCGTGTATGTGTCTGCTGTATGTATATATGCGCGCATGTTTGTGATCGCATGATCGGAGTGTCTCTTCTATAAATCTGTGTATATTTCTCTCTGTGTGTTAAGTTTCTGGGCGTTTTCTCTGAGTGTGAAAGTACGTTATATCTGTGTATCTATGTCTCAACCCTGTCTACACGGAGGATTCCAAATCTATGATCACTCACCCGATATAACCTGCCCCAAGTGTACCGAAATTCAACAGTTTTGATGTCTAAAGTTTTCTGGATGCTAGCGTTTTTTAAACATCAGCTAAAATTATTTTAAAGTAAAACGTTTTTATAGCCTGAAAATATTTATACGCCTTTTACAGATTCATGAATATATGAAAATAGAGGAAATTGTGTCCTCCACTTTCAAGTTTCTTCCGAGAATGAACAAGAGGTCCCGAATTTTCCCACCCCTCTACTTTTCGGAAAGCAGAAGACAGGCCATTGTTTCTGTGTGTGCATGAGTTTCTTTGAGATAGTTCGTGTATATATGTTTCTATATCTGTCTGTTTGTATATTCGTGTGTCTATGAACTTTCTTAGTGAATATATATGTGTACGCGTGTATTTCAATGTGTATGCGTGTTAGCCCGTTTGCGTGTGTACGCAATGGCCAACGTGTGTGTCCCGGTGTATGTGACCACGTGTGTGTATATATCTCTTTGTTATACGTCGTTTGTATATTGCGTATGTATGTGCATATTTCTCTGCATATCTGCGTATATATATGTGTACTGTATTCATATGCATGTATGTGTCTCTTCTGGTTTTGCGTGTTTAAATCTCAGACACAGGTGCCTTCGCGGGGTTAAGAGATTACCCATTGAAAGGTAGGATCGTACCTAAGCCGTAACTACCCCTTTCAACGCCGCAGATGGGCGGAAAATTTTAGCAATAACAAGCAAATCTACAAAATTTTTAAGAAAAAAGTGGCAAATTATGATTGAAAATTGGGAAAACAATTTTCCATTATATAAACCTTACCATACCTACTCTCCGGAAGGACTCGTCTACACGTCCTAAACCTACGGATCTTGGGCGCCCATGCATTTTTGTATGCGTATTCTCTATAGCTACGTAGCGTGTAGGTCTCTTAATTTGTCGAAATTAAAAAGTAAAGTATAAGATTTAGGCACCAGACCATGATTATTTTCCTGATCATCAAAATGTAAATATTATACATCAACAGATTAGGAAACTAGTGATTTAACTGTAACAAAACCACAACGACCAGTTTTTCCTGCTTGTTTCTTCAGATAAAGCGCATACTGTATATATTTGAAATAGGAACTTTTACAGTAAAGGCATGAATAGTATTTACAGAGGCAGTTATTTGCGTTCGTAATGATCACCCACGCGAAGCCAGTGTCAGGTTTGTGTGACAGCAAGAGTCGAGCTACTAACTGTCTTGGTTTTATACCACGTTAAAGCTGATTCACGACTATATTACTATTGAAATTACATAATCGAATAGCATTGTAGTGCGTGAAATAAGCGAAGCAGCGAAGTATTCTTATTAGCTGCATTGTGGCCATATATGACAATGCCGGTTAATGAAATTTTTTTACGATGGCACACATAACTCAACTTTGATTGGATGGATTTATTCGCACGATACCGTATTTTAAAGCTTGTAATCTCTATTTGTGTCATTTAGCTAGTCCCAGAACCCGATTCCAACATCTTCCTCTTGACAAAGCAAGCCAACCGGGTACGTACGAGTCGGATCCCAAAGCACCCCGAAAAACACGTATTTATGGTATATCAACAACCGGTGTACACAAGCTATATATATATATGGCTAGTCCAAACTTCGAAAATTATAGCCCGGGGGCCACCCGGCTCAAAGGCCTTGCTGAGAAAAAATTATGTCTAAATTCGGCAAAAATTGCCCCTCCCCCGGCAAAATCCGGCACCCCCTGCAGGTGCCGGATTTTTGCCGTGGGGTAGGAGCCGAGGGTATATACCTCCGTTTTGCCGGGAGGGGGGCAGCCGAAAATGCGGCCCTCACTGTGGACTAGCCAGTATGTATATATGCATATAGCTGTGCGGCGCGGCTCTTTTACGATGTAGGGTTTTGCACATAAGGAATATAAAAGTTGACCCACGGGACCCAAAATCCACAAAAAGCAATATCTCGGCAGTCGTTCAAGCTATGAGGTTGTTTCGGTCTAGTCTGGTGCAGCAATTCATTCGCTATCTAGCTGCTTGCTACGGTATGCAGCCATTTTCAAAATTTAAGCTGCAGAGTTGGGTCAAAAGGTTTTTTGAATGGGCTCGTGGGAATACACAAAAATGGTAATATCTTTGTAAGTAGCTATTAAGTAAGTACAACTAGCTGTGACATTGTAGCTATATATACGTGTATTATTGATCTCATTTTGTAGAGCTATTCATCCTTTATATATCTGCACATTGTGCGCCGTTAATTTCACTATCTATGCTGCATGGATTGATCGAAACTATTTTTGAATGCAGCCCATATGGAACACAAAATACACGAAAATGGCAATGTGTCAGTCAGTGTTTTTATCCAATTCTTTAGCCATGGCTAAAAATTTGTTCACTGACTAAAAAATGTAGGCCCTTTAGCCATATTGGCTAAATTTTTTTGCGCTACGAGTCGCATTTTTTAATCAAAACTTAAAAAATTTGATAAGCACGGTTCTTAACATCCACCAACTACTTTTCAAAAACTTCCGTGATGCAAATAAAACACAAATTATGTCACTCACTACAGTTTACTAAAAGGATGTCCGGAACGTTAAAAATATAAGTAAAGTAGTGTGCACTTCCGTTTCAATCATTTGTCCATTGTCGAAGATTCTCAACGAATAGCAGTGACACAGAACAAAAGTTTGTCTCGTATCCTACCGTAATATGTGTACCTGACATCGTCCCGGTACAGAGGCGCTCAAGGAGTCACGGTTGATTATATTCTATTACGTCGGTTTTGAATCGGTTTGCTTCTGCACCATTTCAGGACGAAGTCTTCAGCCTCGCACAGGCGAGGCCAGATCATGCAAAATATAATGAGAAAAGATTATTGAGGCAAAACACCACATGCATGAAGCCTGCACTTGAATGATGACACAGAGTCGCGGTGACAACATCGGAAGTTAAGGCATTCCAGAAATTTACTGTCCTGTGTGTAAAGTTATACCGACGAACATCCTTTCGGGGAGTATCGTGGGGCTTGATTTTATATACGTGGCCTCTCGTATTTCCTTGACACAAAATGAAGAAATGTTCTATGTCGACGTCTATCAGCCGATGAGTCATTTTATAGATAATAATTAAATCGCTTCGAAGTCTCCTAGTTTCAAGCGTTTGGATGCCTAGATACTCTAAGCGACGTTCATATGACCAATGTTGAATAAAAGGAATTAATTTCGTTGCCCGGCGCTGTACTTTTTCGATCACTTGGATATCCCGCATGTAGTGTGGTGCCCACACATTTCCAGCATATTCCACATGAGGTCGTATCAAAGTACGATACACATGTAACCAGATGATTTTAGTCCAATTTACTATTGTCCGTCGAACCAAATTGATTACCTTGTGCGCTCTGTCAGCAAACAAAGCACAGTGAGTTGAAACTTTCAAAGACCGATGGAATACTACTACCAAATCTTTTTCAAAATCTACTGAATGCAGTTCGGAACCTGACAAGTAATAATCACAACATGGGTTCCCTTCGCCGCAGTGCAGCACAACACATTTGGCTATATTCGGACGCACCAAATATTGTTCACAATATTCCTGTAGCGCTAGGAGGTCATTTTGCAGCTGGTGTTGGGATGGGCAAGGGAGACTGCGTGGAATTCGTTTTGCTAGTTTTATATCATCGGCATATTTATATACAGTTGAGCTCACGCGATCGTCGACATCATTAATGAATAGTATAAACAACAAGGGGCCCAAAACAGAGCCCTGAGGGACACCACTTTCTACATTACAATAGTCGGAATATATAGTGCTGATGCGTACTCTCTGCTTTCGCCCCATGAGGAAACCCTCACACCATTTCAAGAGATTGCCACAGAAGCCAAAACGTACAAGCTTGTCCAAAAGGGCATGGTGATTTATCTTATCGAAAGCTTTCTCAAAGCTTTCGTAGATAACATCAAGCCAGTCGCCCTTACCTATACATTGACTTGCAAAGTTCGTAAATTCTAAGAGTTGAGTGGTTGTAGATCTACCACTAACAAATCCATGTTGCGATTTATTTAATAAATTATACATTTTTAAATATGAAACCATACCGTCTCTGATTATTTTCTCCATTACCTTACCAACACTGCTCGTTAAGCTCACAGGTCGATAGTTTGAACATTTGGACCTATCTCCTTTATATATATATGTATATATACTGAGTTCCTTCTTAATGAACATGAAAAAATGAAAATGAACAATTTCATTATAGGTTGACACGTATCATTCCCTTAGTATATATTAGCTTTGGGCTTAGTTTTAGTCTTAGGCTAAATTGCCACCTGGCAAAATTTTTGGCTTCCTTTTGGTAAAAACCCCCAATTATTACAAAAACACCTTTCTATTTGATCATTAAAAATTTGATTTCGGCAACCTTAAAAATTTGATTCAGCAAAAATTTGTTGAAAAGTATGTTTTAACCTTAATAGAGACGTTTTTGCACAGCTTCTAAGACCATTTA
Organism: Trileptium ribeirensis; assembly: GCA_030248225.1. NCBI lineage: Eukaryota > Metazoa > Nematoda > Enoplea > Enoplida > Thoracostomopsidae > Trileptium > Trileptium ribeirensis. The sequence continues at coordinate 54,845 of JASANE010018635.1, read as the reverse complement.
TTAGCAACTTTATCGTTTTTTGCTAGAAAATATATATACAATTTTTAGGTTTCGACCACCACTTCGCCCAGTTCAAGCGCCTTGGCAAAATGTTCAGGAAGGGTTAAGCCAGATAATGGAGTAATATGTGTACCCTTAAAATAGAATTACTGTAAATAACTATAAGAGTGTCAGTTTCTAACGGACTGAGGACATTTAGGGACTCTCAATGTGCAAGAGCATCGAAGATAAATTGGTTTAGAAAATGAGACCCATACAGCCGAAACGATTGCTGAGATATTGCCGTTTCCGTATATACACTTTGCGATTCACGGGCCATTCAAAAACCCGTTTTGAACTATCATTGCAGCGTTAATACTGGAAATAGCAGCACAACAAGCGCGAATATATATATATATATATATATATATATATATATATATATATATATATAGATGAATCACAACACATAACAATAACACCCACGTAGCTTGACGGCAATGAAAAACTGATCTGCCTCTACATATGACAAGAAGAAGTTTTTGTGCGCAAGGTTTACTCGATATTGACCACTATTCTTTGTTTGCGAAAGTTAACCACCCACCTATTCACCGACGTAACCCTCACAAAACGACATGATTAACCCGTTTTAAAACGGATCCGTAAATATATGAAAGAAATATATATCGTTATGAAAACAAGATTAGCACCGCTTGACCCCGAAAAAGCAACCTTCCCCTCTGCTAGGGATAGAACCGTGGTGTACAATCTCAGAGGTTTAAAAACCTGGAAACGGGTTATCGTTTCAGGACCTTCAAAACATCTTTATACGTAGAGAATGTGACGTCAGTAAGAGAATTTAAGTACAGTGGCCATGCGGGATAGAATGAAGCCTATCGTATAAATTACGTTTTACGGATAGTGCGACTAATGATGACAACTTGAGAAGTATGGAGTAATTGTTTATATAATATAACGACTTATGTCAATAAACATCTGGTGTATATACGGGAAAACGCAGGACAGCGACAAGAATTATGGACCTATAAATACACCAAAGTAATTCAAAAACGCCGAAATGAATGTATAGAATCCGTTTCCATAACCCGGCGGCAACTATTGCCCGTGGACTATATTCATATGTACCAGTGAAAACGTAACAACAAAACAAAATTTTATACTCACTACCGGCTTGTACTCTCGCAGTGCGGCTAATTTCGACACAAAGTATGCTTCTCGGAAACAATGTGTCAACAACTTCACGTAATCGCCGTCGAGTTCGTACCTGTAAGGCATACAGCATTACGCACAGCTAAGTGGTCGTTCTCATGTGTTTTTCAAAAGTCAAACCTTGCGAACAAAATCTCTAAAATTATACATTCAAGCATCCTTATAAACTACGAATTCAGTAAATGTCAAGACGTAGAAAAAATGGTATATAGTGGCTAAGACAGAAATATGCTACTGAACACAAATATATAAATAGCTATGAGTTCCAGACGACCGCGTTTATATAGTTCCGACGAAAACTAATGTCGAAGAAAATCACATATAAAGAACTCGTTTTCTCATAACAAAATATAAAAATCCAGACGACCGCGTTTATATAGTTCCGACAAAAACTAATGTCGAAGAAAATCACATATAAAAAACTCGTTTTCTCTTAACAAAATAGGTATAAAAATATCCTTACCTGTTTTACAACCAAATCAAATTGCAAATCTTGGTACACCAATATATAGTATTATTATATATTAATTTTTACCCACTTGATTATAAATACAACTAAAATTCGAATTAGTATATATAAACATTTCAAAGAGTAATGATAACTTACAAATATATACCTCTTAACAGTAGTATAAATAAATAATATGTACAAACTAGTCGGTACGTAGTGGAACTACATTTGTGAGCGGAGCTTGGGCTGTGGCATTACGAATGTACTCAATTCTATGTTCTTGTAACTACATTGCATAGGGCATAGGGTTTTATCATTGGTAAAAATATTATATTTGAATTCTTCGACCCAAAAAACCCTATAATGGTTTAATCGAAACGATTCTATTTAAATAAATAACACAAATATTGCAAAATTCTCTACTTTAGCTGCATAAAATTAACTAATTAGCTAATTACTAATTAACCACTCAAAATTTCTTAATTCCAAATATCAGGTGCACACTATGACATGATAGGCTTTCAAACAAAAAAAAGTTTTTTAAAATCGGTACAGTGGTTCTTGAGATCCATGAAAGACGAACGGATATCGACTTTTTGCTCCCAGACAGAAAATAAAAACGCTTCGCTCGGCTTCGCCGAGCTCCGCTCAATAATAAATATTAAAAGATAAAATACATATTAACAGAGAGAAACATTATATATGCACAGCTAATAGTAATTATATGCCAGGCAGATCATAAATAAACTAGTATATATATCTTACAAGGGAGCATGATTTCGTTTATTTTGTGTAATCGGGTGTAACGAGCTTATGTTTAATATATAAATATTAAGGGAGAGAAACATTATTTATGCACAGCTAATAGTAATTATATATGCCACAATTTGAACCGCAGAGTGGTTATACATTGTATATAGCTAGCAGAGTCGGTGACATGGTTTGCCGCCATATTGCTAGCTGTGTTGCGTGATAAAATTAATGAATACAGTACAACACGGTCAGTGCATTGGTTGTCTTCTTTTATATGCCATATATATATACCGTCGTAAACGAAATAAGCGTCGCATAACCGACTCAGTGCAATATTTCGTCATTTTACAGGTTATATACCGGGATAAACTAAATAAACGTCGCACAAAAATATAACAACCATTAATTGTACCGCTTCAACCGGGAAATATGATTCAACAATGGCAATTTAAACGGTGAAGACAGGAACACAAGCAAAACGTCAATTTAAAAATTTAATGTTTAAATGTTTAATAGCGTCCACGATCAATTACTAAAATGCCATCGTTATAAATGGGTAAAAAGATAATGAAGCAGTGTTGTGGCAGTAAAATTAAGGCAGTTAGGAACCTTATGCTCGATCGCATTGTACGATTCTTTTATGCAGAAATTGGACTTTCCTTGTAGCTACGGTTACATTTTGAATTTTCTTGATTTAAACAAAAATCAAAGCAATGTGTCCGAAAATATATACACCATATAACGTTAAAAATAGTCGATTTACCGTCAATTCGATCACAGCGATATCGCCTTTATTGACATTTGCGACTCATCTCACAAAGCCGTGCAAACTTTTGATGTTTTGAGCCGCTTCATTTCTAGTTCAACCCCATGATGGATGGCGTCGGCCGACATGAATGTATGGTCCAGATCCAAATATTTGAACACGGTCCTCTCTACGGCGATTTCGCTACTGTTGGCTGCGCGAACCCTAGCGTCCCAGTTTTTATTTTGGAAACTACAGCTGTCCAAACAAGCAACAACGGTTTCGACACTTTTGTGTACCAAGTCATATTGCCAAACGCGCTTGTAACGTGGACCGCGTTACGGCCGGTAACAGCATCGTGCCAAACGACAGCATCCTAGTTCTGACCTGTGTGAGAGTGTTGAGAACCTAGCAAGGTAAATGTTTTATTGTAGGTGATCAAACGCGGTGTGAATATACACCTTTTGATACCTTTGAGCCTTGGTAGCACAACGATGCTTTTGTAGATCGGCCGACACATCGATTTGGAAATCATTGGGTGGCGAATTCTTATGCGCGCTGTGCGCAGCTCTAGTATTGCGTGTACGTACACTGAATATGATCTGAATGTCGAACACAGTTCTCGCACTCTGTATTACATGATATTGAGGCCCACTGCGCTCATCAGCATATCGTTTATGCGACACTCTTCGCACTCTTCATTACCTAAAATAAGAAAGGTAATGTTCATAGCGCCCACTTGCCGATGGTAGATCTCGTAGCTAACTTTCGCTTCGTCAAATTCATCGTATTGCGTCCCCATCACTCGGATAGTCAAATCTGAAGGAATGTATAATCGTCGCGGCGCGTGTGGTCGTCGATAATGTAGTAAAACAACTTTTACATTAAACTTAATGTATTGCGATGAGACTATTGCCTCTCTGGAGCTTTGAAGAGACTATGGAAGCTAATAACGTTTATTTATCGATCAGTATATCGTTTTTGGACACCCAGATCGAAGAAATACCTTCCTCTATACGACCTTGCGTAAATTGCTAGCATTGGTTAACCACTAGCCCTGGGCTAGATGATGATGACTTTCTGATCAAAATGCTATAAATCAGACAAACAGTAATACTGCTCGCATAGTTTCAATAAATACAGTTCATTACCATGAATGCAGTTTCTGGCTGCGTTGCGCATATGTTACTTTACTCCATGATAAGCTGATATACAAAGTTTACACACGCTCTGAATGGTGAATGACGCATTTTATGTTATCAAGTTTATACCTACGTACTTCTAAATAATCCATACGGCGTTACCGAGTTGAACCGCTTTAATTCTAGTATATATACACCGCAGACTTCTGAATAGGTAAAACAGCGGCTACACGCATCGACTTGGCTCTTGCAGCATTGAGATGAAAATTTCATACTGAAATTATGTGTCTTACTTACGTTTCACATAGCAATTTGTTGAGTTAATCTTTTCTTTTGTTTGGTTGTGTTAGAACTTGGTCATTGTGTATATATTACATATGTTTGCGCCACAAATGCAAAAGCAAAAATGTGGAAAATTTCAAGCAAAATTTTTAAACTGGAATTCCAGCTCCGGCTTAATTTTTGCCTTTTACCGGTGTTATGTTTAACATTTTTATCTCATTTACATAATTCAGTCTTCATGGTGGGCACACTGAATGGTTGCCCATAACCCCTACCGACCAGCTTTGAAGGACATAAGAGCTATCAACAGCAGACTCGTCGTGGCGGTCGTCGTTGTCGAGTTGAACGGCGTGGGTTGTCGGGACCACACTCGTAAACGACTGGAACCGGAACCACCTCTTCGGGCTCGGTAACGGCCGGAAGCTATGAAGATAAACCAGGATCGGTGTCCTCGTTGTTGGCAAATCGCGATTGAAGCTGATTGATACGACGGCGCCAAGTCGGACCCCTCGGTAGCACTCGCACGTTGACGTTGCGCAACCCGAGCACCTTCGTAACGACAGCGGGAACCCACCGGGCTTGTCGAACACGTCGACGACCGCAAAATAGAGCATAACCCGGAAACCTGATGGTGTAGCATTTTGCGATACGATCCACTTTCGAATTGTCAGCCTTGTCCTGGGACCTTGCAGCATCTCGCGATTGCCGTCCTTCTGCGAAACGTGGAGCTGATGGTAGCAAGGTATCGATCTTGCTCCGGATTTGTCGGCCTTTCAGCAGCTCACTGGGAGACAGCCCCGGTTCCAGCGGCGTTCGGCGATATTGAGTGAGGAAGTCCTGAAGAGCTTCTTTGAACTGGAGCGTTGACTTTCGGATGGCTTGATTGAACGTCTGAATCATGCGCTCTGCGGCCCCGGTGGTAGCTGGGTAATACGGTGTTCCGGTGAGATGAGTGATTCTTTTGCCGCGGCAGAACGATTGGAATTCTTCAGACCGAAACGCTGGGCTATTGTCGGATACTATCGTGTGGGAATTTCCAAAATGACCGAAAGCGTCTCGAAGCAGGCCGATTGTTTCAACTGGAGAAACTGATGAGGTCGCGTGGATACACGGATATTTGAAATACACACCAATAACAACCAACCAGTTCGTGCCCAAAAAGTTTATTGCATTATTGATATGAACCCAACTCCATGGCCTTTCGGTCATCATCCAGGGATGAATCGGTGCATTAGACGGTGCATTTGGATGCGCGGAACACCCTTCACACCTTCAACAAATGTCCGTGATGTCACTATCCAGACCCCGCCAATAAACTGCCGTATGAGCGAGTTGTTTCATGCGTTGAATCCAAAAGTGACCGGCGTGTAAGATGGAAAGCACTGGCTGACGGAAATTTGCGGGGACCACGATCCGTGACCAGCAGGCATGCATGGAGAAGGCACAAGGAGTCGGCCAGCTTGCGGTAGTCGTTGACTGACTCTGAACTGCGGCCAGCTTCGACAACTTGCAATTAGACCATCCTTCCCTCACAAAGCATACAAGCTGCCAGATCACTGGATCCTTCATTAATTCATTCATCATTGATTGTGCGTTCGCTGGTCGAACTTGAAGGCTTATTGTTCGAATTTGACAGATTGTGTGGACGTCCGATTCACCTTCATTTTGGTCGAATCTTTCTTCAGATCCACGGGAAAGACGACATAGGGCATCGGCGTACTGTGCTCTGACGATTTCCGATATTCGATAGTACAGTTGTACTGCTACAGTTGATGCGACAATCTGGCCAGTCGATTTGCCGCGAGCGCCGTTGTCGCGTTCGTTGGATTAAACAACGATATGAGCGGCTTATGGTCGGTAATAAAAACGAATTTATTGATGGAACTTTTGTAGGCCGAAGATAATCGAGAGTGCTTCCCGCTGGATTTGACTATATCGGCGTTGTATGTCGGTGAGTGTTTTTGAAGCGTAGCCAATCGAATGATCTCTACCGCCATCATAGCGGTGGAGAAAAACAGCCCAGATCCCTACTTCCAAGGCGTCGCACGATATCCCAATCGGCTCACACGGGTTGTAGTGCGCGTTGTAGCAGAGTAATCGCCGCAAACTCGGAGCTTTGACTTGGATAGACCCTGCAACCGTGGCTTGACGTCCTGCCGTCCTGGTCCTGTTTGGGGCCACACCAGTGCAGGATCTTCACTAGAGTTCGCCCCATGAGTCCATGGATTGCCACGGACAGTTTCGTTGTTGTCATACTGCAATAAAAAAAAGAACACCAGCAGTACAGCTACAGCGTTGCCAGAGCCCCAGAGACGGGTTTTGAAGGCGGACAATGTTGACGCTGTTACAACTATTCTAGTTCATTCCAAAGACCAACCACGCGGCATGAAAACGAATACCGTGGAATATCTAGTCGAGACGCTCTCTCCGTACGAAGTTTTAGGACATGCAGGGTGCCCGCGCCCAGAAGAAGTCTATTTTCAAGGATTTTCAAGGATTTCCCCGAATATTTATGGCTATTTTCCCGAACGACAAATCGTTGTTGCAAGCCTGTTTCTGAACTTAAAGCACTTCTTTCAACAACATGCCTATCCGCTCGTTACTATCAGTTGTTACTCCAATGTGCCACTTTCCCCTAGCGTATAGTTAGTTACCCGAGGACGCGACGATACCCAAGCTGGGGATGAGGTGATTTGGATAAGGTTATCAGGTCAAAGATCCATACCGCAAGCGGCAAAAGACGCCTGAGCACAACGAAAAGGGTCATTCAGCGTCCAATAAGCATGGCTTAGACACGGTCAATAACATGTGCATTTCGCAGTCAAGCTCCTCATCGGGCAAGCTTTGATTTAGGGTTACAGTTTACTATCCGGATGTCAGGGAGTAACCGGAATTCCGGTTCCGGTTCCGGCGAAAATCGTGTTCCGGTTCCGGTTCCGGCAAAGGGCAAAAACCATACCGGAACCGGAATTCCGGTTTAAAAATTTTGTTTGAAATTTTCCACGTTTTTTGCTTTATCCTGCAATCCAGACATATGTAATATATATTATACAATGATCAAGCTCCAATACAACCAAGCAAAAGAAAAGATTAACTAACCAATTTGCCGTGTAAAACGTAAGTAGGGCACATAATTTGAGCAGGAATTTTTCATAATAACCTGCAGGAGTTTGTTAAATCAAAGCCAGGTCAATGCTTGTAGCAGCTATTTTACACATCCAGAAGTCTGTTGGATACGTTTGAATTAAACCGGTCCAACTCGGTAACAGAGTATGGCTTACGCAGAAGTACTTAGGGTATGCTTGGCTAACATAAATTGCGTCAGGCACCCGCCAGTGTGCTTGTAAACTTGGTAAATCAGTTTAACTTGAAGTAAAATAACGTTATCTGCAACACAGCTAGAAACTGCTTTCTTGGCAATGAACTGTATTTATTGAAACTGTGCGAGCAGTATCACAGTGTGTCTCATTTATAGCATTCTGATTAGAAAGCTATCATCATTATGATCTAACTGACGGGCACTGTTTGTTCAACGCTAGCCTAAACAGTGTCTCTGACCAATGATCAGAAAATTACCTTCTATCTATTATTTTCTCTTAGAAGCATATAAACCAATAATTTTAAGTTTCCTACAGAAGAACATACAACAAACGTATGTGTAGTAAAGGGAGGCGACTGGAGACAGAGCGAAAGTGTGTATTCTACGCTCCAAGCTTTGTAAGCATATATATTCGATTTGACGCAGTATATTATGCAATTGTGTATAGTGGAAGACATTTTTGCTCTGAATGTCCAAAAACCGATATATTTGATCGAAAAATAAACATTATTAGCTTCCTCAGTCTCTTTAAAGTTTCATAAAGGCAATAATACCGTCGCAATACATTAAGTTTAATGCAAAAGTTATTTTTAATGCATTTTAAATCCACTATACCTTTATTTTTTCCATCATCTGTTTTACTATATATAAATTTAGAAGACCAGGTTCCGGTTCCGGATCCGGTTTAAATGGACGGTTCCGGTTGCTGGTTCCGGTTCCGGTAAATTTTGGTTCCGGTTATTCCCTGCCGGATGTCTAGGCTTTGACTATATATAAACTAGGGCACGCGTCGTCATTCCAATACGGTTGAATAAATATAACAAGGAAGATAGAAACGAATGTGCATTAAACAATTAGACCCGGAGGTGCATATAAGCAACATTTCGCATGTAAGCAACATTTAGGATAAAAATTCTGAACACATTTAGAAGAATATATATACGTCTGCACTTTGTCGCAGTAACTTCACTGAATACCAAACAAAATTCAAGGGAATTCCAACCAAATTCAAGGATTTTCCCGAATTATGAGGATTTATGCCGAAATTCAAGGATTTTCCCGGTCACTTTTCGTTTTCCCGGATTTTCAAGAATTTTTCCGACCGCGGGCACCCTGGACATGTCCTCGAGTACCAGCATCGTGTGAGTAACTGAAAACCTCATCGAATGGAAAGTCAACCAAATTATGAACGATTTTATACATCAATATCAGGTCAGCTCGATGACGCCTTGTTCCCAGTGACTGTAAGTTCAGTTCAGCCATGTGTTGCGTATAGGTCATCGATTCGAAACCTTGTATCATTCGCGACCTTACGAATCGGCACCACGTGCGTGCCAAAGCTGTTGAATTGTGTCTGCTTCAATACCCTTTTCGCGATTCCCGCGTCGTAAGCTTTGGCGAGGTCTGCTTGTAGGGCAAAAGGCACCGGTCGTGGCTTGCAGAACACGGGCACCGTTTTTGCTCTGAACTGGTCCTTGAGTTCGAAGTCTTTGAGGAAACCCAGCTCCGGTTTCAGGAGATCCGGAAAATGCAGGAAAGATCTTTGCACTGCTGTTGAAGCTTCATATCGACATCTCGACGAGATTGAATTGATTGCACCCCGACAACTGCTGTGGATGATGAATTGCGGAAGCTGCCCATTTTATTGAGGTCGATATCGAAACGGGTAATGCCGTTGCGACCAAGCAGGTTGAGTTTGGGTATTTGTACTACATTGAAATAGATTGATTTTTCGGGCCTCCGGGTAGGCTTGTCGGTGCTGTAAATGATGTCACTGGAAAAGGGTTCTTGTTGCGCTGGCATAGCGACGTTGACTGAACCCAACCATGACTTCCCAAGCGTGGCCCAGACGGTTTCGCTGCAGAAATTGCCGGGAGACATTGTATCGACTTCGAAACCGATTGGTTTTCCTTGAATAAGGACTCGTTGTTTGAATTGAGAATCGGATAACCGTACCTGAACCCGAGAGTCCCACTTGATGGATAGTGGGAAGACCTCGCTGTTTGGAAAGGCATACCGCTTGGATGTGACCTTTCTTGTGGCAATGGTTACGCTGCGTATCCTTGTGACGACAGTCTTTGCCAGTTTGATCCGTTTTGCCGCATCGACCACACATTCCCTTCGGAAAACGAAACGTCCCTTTGACATCCGTAATTGGCCCGAGCTATTTCGGTTTGGTGTTAGCGGTCTTGTCTCCTTTGGCGTGTTGAGTGCTCTTGAACACTGGAGTTCAGGGAATAACCGGAACCAGCAACCGGAACCGTCCATTTAAGCCGGATCCGGAGCCTGGTCTTCGAAGCTTATATGTAGTAAAACAATGAAGGAAGAAATGAAGGTACATTGGATTTAAAACGTATTAAAGATAACTTTTATATACATTCAACTTAATGTACAGCGATGACATTACCTTTCTGAAACTATAACGAGACTGAGGAAGCTAATAATGTTTATTTATCGACCAATATGTGGTTTTTTGGACCCCTCGGAGCAAAAAAATGCCATCCACTATACAGCCTTGCGTACCTATAGTCCTGGTGGCAAATAAAAATACAAAAAACCCCTAAGCCTGGCGTTACGTGTGGTTTCATTGTTTGTTTTTCATAATGTGTCTGATAATGCAACTCGGCTATAGTAGTTTTCACGTTTATTCCCACATTTCTGGGTTAAACAAGTAAAAAGCTACTTTCACAAAATGCTGTTTTTTTATTTGTCACCAAAATGACAAAAAAAGTTACATGGATGACAAATAAAAATACGGTGGCGAAATTGCGTTCAAACGAAAAATATGGTATGTTTTTGCCCAGCAACAGTTCCGTTCCGAGGATATACCATTTAATGCTTGAAAGTAAAAGTATAAATACATTCAGTTAAGATTCTTAATTTCGACTGAAAATTTTTATTGCAAGACAGCTAGCAATTTTATTTCTTCCGCTTCTCTATGCTTTTTCCTCTTTAAATTCTTCCTTGAAAAAAGCTCTATTACGATGTTTAAAACAAATATGCATCAGACTGTACCCACCTTTCCGTTTACGGAGAGTTGACACCGTCCAATGTCTTGCGTAATTTTAGACATTCTTCGTGTCGTTTCAACATTTTCACTGCTGCTGCCGTTTTGCGAACATTGAGATATTTGTCAACTTTGAAGCGCTTGTTGCCCTGGAACGAAACCGTCAGCGGACCATCAATTACGTTTGAAATACAGAATGAATCGGTGTCGGTCTGCGGAGGTTCCTTGAAGATGTCATTTGGATACGCGGTTGGATCTAAGCACTCCATGGTTACGGATCCCACTTCATTGATCGTCTTTGGCGTTGTTCTTGACTTCAGCTTCCCAACGTATAATATGGGCCATTTTTTCTCGGCGTCATAATAAAATGCTGCGTACCAATGCTCCTTCAAAGAGTCCACTGGTGCCTTCATCAAGGATTCCCATAAACTGTTCAAGTGACTCCACGCGGCAGCTTCATCTGTTGGAGGGTAAGCTGGCGGTGTCTCGCATTCCGATTCGACGCTGCTTGGTTCTGAATCACTGCCAACTGAAAAACTCGACTCGGAGGAAGAACTGGAACTTTCTTGCACCTTACGCTTTTGGCCCTTTTTTGCAGCTTTTTTCGTTGGCGTTTGCAGCACTTGTTTAGCTTTAGCCTTACTGCTTATCTTAACTTTCGCCAGCCTCGCAGCTTCCTTTTGTTTCTGTGCTGCTAAAAAATCGTCTTTCGTAATAATAGTGGCTCTACTCCCTCTGGAATGAATGATTTTGCGCGAACGTCCCCTAGAAGGTCCTGGCAAATCTGGCGTTTCTGCTTGAACGATGTCCCGAAACGACGGAGGATTCGGTACCGGAACCCAAACTAACCGCATTGTGTGTTCAGGAGGAATTGCGTAATTGGGCAAAGGCGGTATATCGTAACAAATGTTACGAACCGGAGAAGGTGTGGCGATTTGGGTGTCCGCGGACTCAGCAGCGACGTGAGCTGCTTCAGATGAGCTGGAAGGTGTCGACGCGGAGTGTGCCGTAGGCGGTAGTGCAATATTCGGGCGACCAGTTGAAGTAACAGGAGTAACGAGGGCACCACGGGAACGGTCTGCTTCGGTGATTGAAATGTTTGCGTTATCGCAAGCTGCAGTCGTGAATTCAGGACGTTTGGCATCTTTATCCCGATAAATTTCAACGTCTGGTAAGCCATTGTCCATTAGCAGTTTGCCACGTTCAACCCAATCGTTATATAGTTTTAGCAAATAAGGATCGAGACGAGATTGAGGGTATTTAGTACGATCGAAAGGCGAAATACCAACTTCCGAAAACGAACGCTCAATATTTGCAGACGACAGTCCAGTTCGCCAAACTGACGATAAGATCGTTGCGAAAGCCGCTTTGTCAATTGAGCGCTCTCCATGTGTTCTGATGTTGTATTTGTGCATTTCAGAGTCCCATCGGGATTTAACCGGGCCAAAACAACCTACGTCCAACGGCTGTAACGTATCTGTCGTATGTGGTGGCAGTCGTAGTATATGTACACCCACACTTCTGCCTTCTAGAATAAGGGCAGACGTAACGTGTGAACTGTGGCCATCGAAAATTAGTATGGCAGGTCCATCTCCACGGCTGCGAATAAAAGGTACCATGTGATCAACAAAGTACTCGTGAAAAATATCCATGTTAATCCAACCGTTTTCTGCGGCCGCATATTGGGTATTAGGGCAATCGTCGGTATTACCTTCCCAGTAGTCGTACTTCCGCTTACCCTTATGAATTATTAACGGATCCATGGCGCTTCCATCGTCGCAAATTGTGGCGACCACAGTGGTGTTCATTTTGCCAGATCCGGCGGTGACCCGCAAAGTCTTTTCGCCCCGTATACCTACAACTAACGATTTTTTCGGATCGTGACAAAACGACGTCTCATCGACATTGAAAACACGCCCCTTTTTACCTCGAATGCCGTGCTCGTTAAGCATACCCTCCAACGTATCGTAGACGTCGTAGATCAGAAATGGATCGGACGTTGCGGCAAATCGTGCCAATTGTATTGTTGCAGGCTTTTTCAGCGATAATTTGTGTCGTCTCAGAAATGAAGATAACCACACTTTTTGAGGAAGCTGATCCGTTCGCTCCCATATTTTTACAGCGCGCGATTGCGGATCCTTCTTAATCCATGCTTGTACGAATTTTGGTATCTGGTGCTTTTGCACGGGAAATCCTAGAACAAGTGAACATCTTCAGCAAACTGCGAAACCAAGTACGAAAACTCGAAACCAAGTGTGACTTAGCAGTGCTACCGAAGAAAAATATTATCAAATAATCCCAAACCGCCATCAGCTTAACTTCAGCTGTCATTTACTTAAAAATATCTACGGCCAGGTTCAGCCCGACTTGACCCCACCCGACCCGACTTCCACCTGGTATAATAGCCCATAGTGGCAAGTTTGACATAATGATATAAAAAAATCAGGGATGTACCGGGGCTTAGCCCCGGCCCCGGCTTCGGTAGGCTAGCCCCAGTCCCGGTAAAATTGTTGCCCCGGTACAACACTAAAAAATGGATTCGATCTCGTGGAAAATTTGAATCCGGTGTCACATCAGAAACGGAAAATGTCAGCAACAAAATTTCCCTGTGAACCTTGCATGCTTCAACAATACATCGATAGTTGATTAAATTATATATATGAACAAACTTCCACAGCAGAATGTAATTAGTGATTCTGTTGAAAGACAGACTTTAGCCGCATTTATATATAGATTCAAGTTTTTAATAAATGGACATTACTCGTTTTCTTACCCATACAGTTCTCGTCAAGTGTGTTTCGTTTTTGAAAAATTATCAAAATACGTGATAATAACAAATATAATATATACGAGAGTTCGCCTGCCAACTAGAGTTGCAACGACCGAAAAAAAATACCCGGACCCGGACCCGGACAGGAGTGAAAATATATACCCGGACCCGGACAGGAGTGAAAACGAATACCCGGACCCGGACCCGGACAGGAGTGAAAACGAATACCCGGACCCGGACAGGAGTGAAAACAAATACCCAGACCCGGACCCGGACAGGAGTGAAAACGAATACCCGGACCCGGACCAGGCTTCGAAATAATACCCGAAATAACCGGAATACCCGGACCCGGCTGCAACTCTAACTGATACCATCGTAACTCAACTCCGAAGCAACACAGCGTGAAACAGCTACCGAGAGTGATTGCAGCAAAAGACTGGCGCATTAATTTTCTCGCTTCGTAAAAGCTGTATTTCGAAATTTTTCACCCTGTAATTCCAGCACAGTAGTTCCAACGTTTGAAGTCACCTTAGCTTAGTGGCCATAGCGCTGGACTTTAATGCGGAAGGACGCAGCTTCGATAACTATGCAAACCTTGTTTCTGAAGAACTCTCACTGTTTTTTTGTAAAGTAAATAAATAGCTGAATCCTCCATGGAAGGTTTAGGCGGTGAAGGAAGAAACGAAACACCACCTTTCACATACCATGTCTTTTAAAACAACGGTTCGCTAACATGCCACAGGTTTACGGTCATTATGACTAGAAAATCTTTACCTTTCGTAAGCGCTCATACATAAATAAAATTTCAAAAGAGCGGCCTAAAATTATGAAGCGCTATATCGTCCCTGAAAGCCTCGGTCGTCGCGTAAACTGCAGCCGCTTTTAAAGCATTCAACTTAACCAACTAATTACCAAGAACTACCACGTTTTCCCGACATCTCCTGCGACTTATCTGTCGTCTTTACATGACGAATTTTAGAATGCTGACCATGTTAATGTCACAAAAAGTGTTTTTAAAAGTGTTTTATAGCACAAGTTTATTTCTCAATGAATCCATCAAATTATAACTGCCTTGAGTCTACATTTTGCAAATTTGTTAATAACGCTTTACCTGTTTATAACTTTGTTTTGAACAGTGACAAGATATATGACCTACTTACTGACAATCTTAACTCCATATACCTTATCCTTCTTATCAAAACCGTTGTTGGCGAATATATTCATTACCAATTTTTTTCAGTTCATTAATATTCATTAAAAATTTATTTAATAACATCGATATTTAATATCGTATTTAAACGTAAAATTTCCACTTTTTTAATTTGACTTGATAAACAATAGTTTTTCGCCTTTTCGCCGTGGAGACGAGAACGTTCTTAATAGATTACCCACTGCACTGAATAGACGCTCGCTCGGTACATCATTGGCGATGCCTGCCAGACAAAGTGAAAACAAATACCCTCCCGACACATGAAAACGAATACCCGGACCCGGACAGAGTGAAAACGAATACCCGACCCGACAGAGTGAAAACGAATACCCGACCCGACAGGATGAAAACGAATACCCGACCCGACAGAGTGAAACGAATACCCGACCCACCCCTCAAAAAATACCCAATACCAAACCCGACCCTCAACTCTACTGCCAACTACAATGTGCTATTTTAATTAATTAACGTTACCTTTAATATATTAGGGGCACGCTGATCTACACCTTATTAGACGGTCTTCGTTTCAAGAACACGAATATACCACGCAAATGATGCACGAACAGTTAATTAAGAAAGTCGTGAAAAACTCATACCACTACGAATAAGCTCCCGTAACGCTTCCGCCAAATCCTTCTCGGCTTCTTCGCTAAGGAAAGTTTTTTGACCTTGGCGCGACGGCTTTCGTGGAGATCGCAGCCCCATCCGTATGTTGAGCTCTTTAGCCAAATTGGTCGATGATACACCTGTTATTGCCTGAATTTTTCTGTAGCTCATACCAGAATTGCGTAACTCAACAGCTTGATCTAAAGTTTTCTGAGAATGTTTCGGACCTTTCCGAACGTAATACCGGCCTGTCATATTAGCAATTCAATACCGATACAGTATTAATATTCAATAATGATGAGATGACGATTTATTTAGTTAACAAGTAAAGTAGGCCAATGTACCATATAGAGCCTGTTTAGAAAAATAGAACACCAAATATATAATAATATATACGTATATAGCGTTCTCGCAGCAAATTTCTCAGCGGGGACAATAAAAAATACACTGGTGACAAATAAAAATACTGGTGACAAAAAAATACTTGTATTTTTATTTGTCACCACTAAGCTAGAAAGGCTTGATTTTGGGTGACAAATAAAAATACACTTATAAAAATTTGTAAAGTGGCGGTAACGTCACGCCGTACAGTAGGAAAAATTCTGTGAGAACTTCAAAGACGTACCACAAAACACAGTGCAGCAATACGTAACTGGAGATCCGAAAAACTCTTAGGGACACTGAAGGTACCCTTAGGAAATAAGGCCAAAAAGTAAACTGTCATTAGCTAAGCGTGTAAAAATGAATAAGATCAATTCGTTTGAAATTTGTAGTCAAAACATCTTGAAAACATTCGTACTTATTGAACACGTACAAATGTTGCACGTGTGTGAGTCATACGGTGCAGTCCATAGCGTTTTTTATTTGTCACCGGGACGCTGTATTTTTATTTGTCATCAGGACTATATATGCACAACGAAATCGGCAGCATCCATTGTCGTGGTTTTACGCGTGTTCGCATAAAAACATTTGTATTTTATGTACTTATCTGATCCTGACTCAGCTGGATCAGAAGCTCTGTACTTTAGATTATACCTCTAGTAAACAAATTCCGTTAATTTAAAATTACAGGCCATATGAGGCCTTTGAAAACATCGCAGAACTGTATACCAGACCAAGTACTGTACCAGTTCTGTAATGTTTTGTTTGGTTAGTAGCTGTTTCACTGATTCCATGTCAAAGCTAAAGCTATCGAATCAAAGCATCGCACATGCTGATTGTATAGCTGCGTAAATTTTTCCTATCTTCCAGAGAAGAAAGATCGTCGTCTCC
Source organism: Trileptium ribeirensis (assembly GCA_030248225.1). Taxonomy (NCBI): domain Eukaryota; kingdom Metazoa; phylum Nematoda; class Enoplea; order Enoplida; family Thoracostomopsidae; genus Trileptium; species Trileptium ribeirensis. The sequence goes on along the minus strand of JASANE010018635.1, from coordinate 38,079 downwards.
TTCTCCCATTAATTCGTCGCCACGTATTTCAGCCTTTTCATTGCGGTCTTTTGTTTGATGTACCTTTTGCAGAGTCTTCAGCTGTTGCATTGACAGTATAACTTTTAGAGATAAATCCTGTCCTTGACCTTCCCATTCTCCTACAGCTTCAGAACTCAGATCTAGAAAGTGCAAAAACATGGCGTAAGATTTAATCATGTTTAAAATAGTTTCACTAGAAATAATAAATTTCCACATACTCCCTAAAGTGGGAATGCTTACCGAACAGAAAAAAGCCTATCGGAAAATTTATTAGATGGCCGATACTCTGCAGCATTGAACAATTTCGGTTGAATGAAAACCAACGCTCTATTGATGACAACAAAATGCTGATGCAAGCGTTGGATAGAGCGAGTTTACATCAAAGTTCCGTGATAGACCCTGGCTTGCTTCGTTTGTTCGCAAAAGGTTTTCAGCTCAGTTCTCTCGACGTGCTTTAAATCTTTTACTCGAAAATGCTTTCAAGAACAAGAATAATGGATATGTTTAAATGTCCCCGATTCGTGAAGCAATTTCGCTAGATGATCAGATCTTGCTTTTGCTGTGTGTATATCCTACCTTCATAATCAGGCAGATCGTTATCGCTTTGTTATGATATGAATTGCTGTAGATCATTCTAGGCGTTAACGACTGCTATTTGGTCACAGCTGTTTTGGAGTGCGTAAAAACCTGTTGCGACGCTGAATTAGAGGCGTGGAAGTTCGCAAATTGCGTTCAAGGGTGCTTTGCTCAGTAAAAGTTAACGCGAGAAACGAATCTTGTGAGCCCTCATGCATAGCTGTTCTGCTTGACTTTACTACTTTACTCACCAGATTTACTTAAGATTTTGCCAGAAGTTGGTTATCTAGTGGTGATAATTTGCTCGATTGATACTATCATTATTGGGGCTGTTGATTTCGACCTGTACACCTATGGTTACCCTGCTGATTCTATACCGCTATCATTTCCCTTCTTTTTGCTACAAGATTTCACTGGCGCGCTATTATGTAGAATCCAATGTTATTATCCATTGTTCTATCAGCCTAAGCGTCGCCCTGATATCTCGACTATATATTTATTAGTAGGCATCTAAGTCGTAGAACTTATTCCAGATAGCCTATTGTTATTAACCGCCAGGCCTTATCGCTCTGTTACCGATTACCGGGGAATACGACCTAATTCAGCGTCGCGCACTAGACAGTTCACCCAGTTGCGGCGGCGGTAAAAGCAACCGGCCAGTTTGGGACGCACACATTGTGTAGCGCATAGTGCCTCCGCCGGGAATTCGCGATCATCTGTTTGAGCAAAACAGTTTATAATATCCCACCTCGATTCGCCGCAGCCCATCGCGACGTCGACGAGATGATCAAAATCGGCGCCCGCGGTGGCATTCGCAGTGAAATAATGCATAAATACGATTTGACCTTTTTGAAGACGGCGTTCTGAGTTGCTACAGAGGCGCCTAACTGTATTTGAAGCCGCCTAACAAAATGACGCATTTGGTCTGTGTTGTTAAAATAGCGTTGGTGAGCTGAATGAGTCCAGCCACCGGAGCACCCTCTCGTTCTGCGTTGCCATATCCAACAGGGGCAGCGCCAGAGCGTCGCCCAGGATAATAACATGTGGCCACGGCGCGCGACCAATGCTGCGGTATTCGCGTACCTCTCCCAATACATGTCTCATTAACGTTGTGGCAACGATAAGACGTCTCCCCCCGCTGGAGTTGTTGATTGGTGTGCCCGACGCCCCAAAAAGCGTCCGTTGTGGCTTCGAACAGCTGCTGATCTCCGGTGAGCCGAAGGATGACGACGTCTTCCGGTATGGCCAATTTTTGTAGTACGATTGGCCCCATCATATGTGCGAAGACCGGCTTGAGCCGTACTTTAGTGACGTAATCGATCAGTTTCTCTTTCAATTCCCGAGCTCATGTCTTCATCTTCTGCGACGACCCTGTCATCTGCACGAGCTCTCTAATAGCTTCAGTTAGCCCTAGGAAGATGAATACTTGCAATTAGGTAGTGCTGCTCAACGGTCGTGGCCAGTATTGTTGTTGACCGAGCCGGTGCTTCGAGCATATTGGATAATTCTGTTGGGTGGGTGCCGTGGGACAGAAATGTGGTGAAGGGTTGTCGCAAGTCGACCCGATATGTGGGCATAGTAGATATATGAAAAAGCAGTCTCCGGCGGTGTAAACACTCCGACCGCTGGCTGGGGCCAGCCGGGCCTTCCGTTCACCCCATTATATGCGTTGTCGGTCGTCGTTGTTCATCTATAAAGATGCATGAAATATGCCCTACTGAGTATCTTTACCAAGCTATAATAACGCTACTGCACCCTTACTGTCTTGGTTCGTTACGCACCGGTTTTGCAAGGACGTTGGCTTCGACTACCTACTTGAAGAAGATGCTTTACCCCCAGGACACTCTCACCATCTGCCAGCCAACCTTTATTTCACGACTCATTATTATATTCTCAAGGTAAGAGGTTCTTTAATTGATGCGTTGTCAATAGTGTCATTCCATTCGCGGTTGTTCGATAGCTATATAGAAGAGTTCTGTGTTTAAATGTGATGATCGACCCAGGCATACAAATTCTTTTGTAATAGCGGCTGCTATCCATTCAACAAAAAGATATGTATTTACAGGCCTAATATTACCTATCTAAATTCAGGTAAGTTTTAAATATGTAATACATCGTAGCAGTGCTACTTGCCAGGTTTTTGGGCAAAACGACAAAATAATCATGATGTAAGCGGGATGTAATTTTTTTGATTTAATACTAATTTTTACTTTTGGAGCCTATACTACCGTGATTCGAAAAAAACTGCAAAATTTCTACAATCTGGAGGGTAACCAAACCAAATAATTATATGATATTTTAGCCAATTTTTACTATAACAATAACTCACATAAATTCATTTACATGTGGCTTAATAGCAGACATCGCATATAACAGTGTTTAAAAATCCCATGCTGCTAACTATTTTGGAAGCGAAAATTTAAGTTTTATATGTCAATCTATTTTTAAAGTTAAAATTTTTAACATGTATCTCGCTAACATGTCTACACGTTTTTTGCAATCAGCCTACCGTGTTTCACGATTTGCCTTAGCTCTGTTCCCGACCCTTTAATTTCATTCTCATCTGCAACCAGTGTTCAAAGAATAGTTCCGTTAAAGCAAGTCAATGTTTTAGCAAATCTGGATCCTGAAATGTCGGAACAAAATATCTAAAGATTTTATGATATATCTTCCCTGGTAGCCGCCGATTTGTGAGCCTCGAACGCCTCTAGAAGGCAGCTGAGCAACTGACCTATGTCGTAGAGGTAACGCATTAACAGGGCCATTTGTTACCGAAGTAACAACGCCGACAATTTTCTCAGCCGGGCCCGTTCCCAGGAATCAGGTATCCTTGCGGGAGCAGCAAACTCATATCTAGTAGATATGTTGCTCCAACAGTCTAAAACCAATTATTGCTATCCGTTGACGATCAGTAACGTAAATATCTTTCAACAAACAGTATTTTACCATTTAATAGTTATGTGTATTATGACATGGCTGTAGAAATATTGTTAAGTTTCTCAGTGCTGGATAATCACAAAAAGACAGACTTAATAATTGTCAAACTAGACTTATTTGTAATTATAACGAATTATTATGTCCGGAAAAATATGATGTAATTGAAAAATGTTCTCGGTTTAAAAGATTCGAAGAAAATTTTTTATAAAATATGAAAATTTTTCTGGAATTTTGTAATCGAATCACGTACACGTTGCTCGCACTACGCCTGCCCTCCTGTAAGTTACCTCAACTTTATTTTTTTTGTTTTGTTTTTTGTTCTGTGGGTGTGGTTTCTCTTCTTTTTTTCTTCTCCGCGTATATGCGCCTTTTCTTTTTTTTTTGTCCCAACCCCCCCCATATCGTAGCGTTGCCCTGTACATACATCCGTGGCCAATATTGTGATTACTCTACCTAGCATTTTTCCAAACATTTGGTTATCAAGCGTTTTTGATCGACACGGCGCTTAGGTGACTGTCTTTTGCTGGCTTCCATGAAATAGATTTGGCGGAGCATGGAGATGTAAACTGAGAAAAATTCTTCTTCGGCAGCGACTTATAATATATCTGTACTTGTCATGAAGTTTTTGACAAACACCTTCTGGCACTTGTAATTGCTTGAAAAATTCTTTTCACACTTTTGATAAAATAATGCATTGGCCGTCATCAGGCACGGCGTTACAATCAATTATTTTATCAAAAAAGTTCGTGACAGTCACCCATAACAACAGATTCTAATGACGTGCCAGAACTCCGGGTTTGGGAAGAATGACGTCGGATTTCATCTGATAATTTTCGCCACCTTCTTGGCGGTTTGTATTATCTTGAACTGCCTCAACTTCGGCGGGAATTTGTTCCAACAACAAGACCCCAGTAAATAATTACACACGAACACATATATGTCAATCGACGTTCCGGAATGTTTATGTTGATAATTTCGCTTTGCTGTAACTTTACCGTGTTGCAAAAAATTTGTTACATTGGCTTTTTGTTCGTCAGACGATGAAGTGCTAGCGACAGAAGCGGTTTCAATAACCTTTCTAGTTTTTTTTGAAGTTAGTAGTTTTACCATTCGTGGCATAGCATGTTGAATATACAGCCTTATTACATTGGTGCTATTAAGATTTTTTGCTAAAGTATTAGCAACGACGTTTCTTGAATGTCAACGTTGTTTTCCTGCAGTAAACGTGGCCGTATTCTGTGGTATAAATCAGATAAAAGTAGGAATTTTTTAGCACGGCAAAATTTGCTGCACCCATCGTGGCAATTTTATAGGCGTTTGCAGAAGAGATGCATGCTATCGAGGGTTTCATAAGTCATTGATGAGGAACAGATCAGTAGTAGCGGCCATTTGGATGGTAAGTGGATTCTTCAGGGATAACATATGTCGTTGGTGGAACAGCTTTAGCCAATAGCGTTTAGGAAGTTGCTGGGTGCCATTCCATTCCTTGACGGAGCGGTTTTCCGGGTCCTCGTTATTCCAACTCTACACAAAGCGCGGTACTTCGGCAGGCTTGAAAGGGAAGCCTGGAATTATTAAATGTCGATTAAAGTAAGAAAACGTAAAGCAGAGGTTTCGCTGGATAACGGGTTTCCAACAAGCAGTTTACCTAAAAGGAAACAGAAATGTTTAACAGGTTTCCACCCTCGATCGCGAGCAGTTGATATGTATAACAACTGGATATCATGAGTTTATACAGTAGTCCATGTGTTTATACAGTAGCACAGCAACTACTGCCTGCTGATAGCCTACTGTCACACAGTGGTCGTATCGCACTCTGGAATTATGTAAAATATGTTTTGAAAATATTAAAAATCGATCTGCTGCTCACATTCATGCTTTTACAGAAAACGTATGCAGACCGTTCTATGATATGCTAAACCGATGAATTAAAACTGACCTTACCACTGCGGTTTCTAATTCCTTTGAAACGGCTGGATGGGAAACTCCGGCTTCTGGCTGTATTGTAGAAAATGAAGAACTCGCCAGCCGCATATATATGCCCCCTTATCTAGGGATTCCTGCGTGTGTTTGCGTCGTTTGCAGACGTAATACCTTCCACTCACTTTAGTACGTATGCGTAAAATATTAGCCAAAGATTTCTATATACTGCCTGGAACACAAAAATATTTATTAGTGTGTGTCAAAAATAGGGTTGCACGGTGAGGCTGTACCGCCGGACAAAAAGAACGAGCTGGACAAAAAAAAGAACGGTGACGCATCGTTTTTTGTCCTACAGCAATAAAAATTCCTCAAAAAGTGAAACAAAAAAGAACGGCAATGGGCGTCCGCAGACTGCGGTGACTGATGTGATATAGTATGAACCAATTGGCTACATGGATCCTTAGATCTGTAGTATTGACCTTTGGCATATAATTCTTTATATTAAATTGCCACATAAAAAGACATCTCCGCTCTAAATTAGGAATATGGGTAAATTGACCCCAATTTTTAAGCGAGTGTTTCTTGTTAAAACAAGCTCCTATAACTTTGGTTCTTATTTTTATTGCAGCAAAAGGGTAGAGATATGCATGTGGTTAAAACGAACTTTATTAGGTTTATCATGATTATGATATGAAGCGTTATATACTTATATTGTCTAATGGACGCAGTTCTGTTTTGTCTCACTGACTATATATACTGCCTTGTTCATTAGGATTTTTTTGCTAAACTATTTAGAAAAACGTTTTATGAAAGTCAACGTTGTTTTCCTGCAGTAAGCGTGGCCGTATTCTGTGGTATAAATCAGATAAAGGTAGAACTTTTTTCAGCACGACAAAATTTGCTACATCCATCGTGGTAATTTTATGGGAATTTGCAAAAAAACAAATGAAATTTATGCGCTTGTCATGTGGCGAGCCACTACACCTATGGTTACCCTGCTGATTCTATACCGCTATTATTTCCCTTCTTTTTGCTACAAAAGATTTCACTGGCGAGCTTTTATGTAGAATCCTATGTTATTATCCATTGTTCTATCAGCCTAACCGTCGCCCTGATATCTCGACTATTTATTAGTAGGCATCTAAGTCGTAGAACTTATTCCAGATAGCCTATTGTTATTAACCGCCAGGCTTTATCGCTCTGTTACCGATTACCGGGGAATACGACCTAATTCAGCGTCGCGCACTAGACAGTTCACCCAGTTGCTGCGGCGGTAAAAGCAACCGGCCAGTTTGGGACGTACACATTGTGTAGCACATAGTGGCTCCGCCGGAAATTCGCGATCATCTGTTTGAGCAAAACAGTTTATAATATCCCACCTTGATTCGTCGCAGCCCATCGCGACGTCGACGAGCTGATCAAAATCGGCGCCCGCGGTGGCATTCGCAGTGAAATAATGCCTAAATACGATTTGACCTTTCTGAAGACGGCGTTCTGAGTTGCTACAGGGGCGCCTAACTGTATTTGAAGCCGCCTAACAAAATGACGCATTTGGTCTGTGTTGTTAAAATAGCGTTGGTGAGCTGAATGAGTCCAGCCACCGGAGTACCCTCTCGTTCTGCGTTTCCATATCCAACAGGGGCAGCGCCAGAGCGTCGCCCAGGATGATAACATGTGGCCACGGCGCGCGACCAATGCTGCGGTATTCGCGTGCTCTCCCAATACATGTCTCATTAACGTTGTGGCAACGATAAGACGTCTCGCCCCGCTGGAGTTGTTGATTGGTGTGCCCGACGCCCCAAAAAGCGTCCGTTGTGGCTTCGAACAACCGCTGATCTCCGGTGAGCAGAAGGGTGAGGACGTATATATTCCGGTATGGCCAATTTTTGTAGTACGATTGGCCCCATCATATGTCCGAAGACCGGCTTGAGCCGTACTTTAGTGACGTAATCGATCAGTTTGTCTTTCAATTCCCGAGCTCATGTCTTCATCTACAGCGACGACCCTGTCATCTGCACGAGCTCCCTAATAGCTTCAGTTAACCCTGGGAAGATGAACACTTGCAATTAGGTAGTGCTGCTCAACGGTCGTGGCCAGTATTGTTGTTGACCACGCCGGTGCTTCGAGCATATTGGATAATTCTGTTGGGTGGGTGCCGTGGGACAGAAATGTGGTGAAGGGTTGTCGCAAGTCGACCCGATATGTGGGCATAGTAGATATACGAAAAAGCAGTCTCCGGCGGTGTAAACACTCCGACCGCTGGCAGGGGCCCGCCGGGCCTTCCGTTCACCCCATTATTTGCGTTGTCGGTCGTCGTTGTTCATCTATAAAGATGCATGAAATATGCCCTACCGAGTATCTTTCACAAGATATAATAACGCTACTGCACCGTTACTGTCTTGGTTCGTTACGCACCGGTTTTGCAAGGACGTTGGCTTCGACTACCTACTTGAAGAAGATGCTTTACCCCCAGGCCACTCTCCCCATCTGCCAGGCAACCTTTATTTCACGACTCATTATTATATTCTCAAGGTAAGAGGTTCTTTAATTGATGCGTTGTCAATAGTGTCATTCCATTCGCGGTTGTTCGATAGCCATATAGAAGAGTTCTGTGTTTAAATGTGATGATCGACCCAGGCATACAAATTCTTTTGTAATAGCGGCGCTATCCATCGCCTTCGGCCCTCCCCCTGGTTGAACGGTCAGCTGCGTCCCAGGCTTCAGGTTCCTCCAGCGGTGTTAGCCAATCTAGCATTATGACGAGGGGTTGACCGTTGTATCGCCGGGTGAAATCCGCGGTCTATGCCTTCACGGTGATGTTGCTTCTAATGAGGGGCTAACGGGGCAAAGGCCAACGCGTCTTCCCGGATGCGCCTGTCCTGGACGCCAAAGACGCGCTAGACCCTTCGGAATAACGCGTTCGTCGTGACGGTCCTACCAACGTCATTGTCACCGGTAACGAAGACGCAGTCCGTTTGCGGCGTTACGAAGGCATTAACAGTACTTCCACCATGTTCAGGCTAGCCAAAACGAAAACCAGCCAATTTCGGTCCACAGCCATATTCAATCGTCTACGATGGCCACTCGGGCCGTGGCACGAAATCGTACCGGTGGAAAGCACGGATTTGTTTCGAAGTCCGCCCGTGGCATTGAGACATGTAAAAATGCGTCGACATACTATATATAGCTGGACTCATAGCAGTCCAGGAGTTGTAGATCTAGATGAGCTAATTTCGAACTTGTACGTTACGAGCGTTTTTCGCTGCGAAGTGTCATTCTCGAAATATAGGTTGTGAAATATAGAAACGTACTCGGACGGCCAAATTTCACAAGGACCTTTGAATCGTTTGGGGACCACTTTAACGCGGAAGACGTGGTCGGCTGTTTAGCATCTAATGAAAGGGCGCAAATAGATTGAATTTGTTATAAAATAAAAAATAACTGATGATCCGTCCATCCGGTGATGAGTTGTAATGTCACACAGACGGAGAAAACCATTTTTACGATTTTGGTCACTAGCAAAGATATAGGAGGAAACCCCATTCGCTTCGCTCGCTCCGTTTTCAATAAGTGGAAACTGAAAACATTACAACCCCGCATAACATGCCAAAGTACAAATTTGTCATGTTTCATCACATAATTTTAATTTTCATTTTTGCATTTCTGTAATTCATAAGTCACGCCATATTGAACACACGCAAAAAATACATTTGATGGAGCGGAAAGAAGCCAAGCATTGCAATAAGATACATAGCAAAACTAACATAGGTAAATGAAACTGCCTTCACAGCGTCAGCTCAATAATGTAGATTAGCGAAACAAATATATGCAAATGAAATTGCCTTCATAGCGTCGGTTCAATAAGGTAAATACCGGAACAAAAATATGCAAATGAAAATATCCTCACAGCGTCAGATCAATAAGGTACGTGGCGAAACTAACAATGGTAAACGAAAGTGTCTTCACAGCGTCAGTTCAATAAGGCCCAAAAACGCATAAAATAAAAATCACACAGGCACAATTCGAACAATCAACGGTTGAGATGCCGTATGTCCCGTATACGTTAGCGCACATTTGTTTCTCATTTACACAAAATTTGGGATTGTTAGCCTCAAGTCCGTGAGAATCACAGCAAGTTAAACTTGGGTGTTATAGTTTGACGTCCAAAAAATTCAAGAGAACGCGTAGCAATTTCATTGTCATTTTTCGATGTGGTAATGTATGGAATTAGAACCCGTGTGGATCGATGTTGATTTAAGCGCACCACGCCACTTATATGTAATAGCAATACAATTGAGCAACCGGACTGATATTTTTTGTGATGAAGTACTGTTCTCGATTTTTGGTAATTTTTATACAGGAAACTTGATAAAAATGCCTAATACGAAGAATAAATATAATTACTACGTTCATAAAAACACGTAATTTACATCTGACGCTCGTTTGGACGCTGCAGTAGCGCAATGCGAGATGCAGTTCTACGATCGCAGTCTGGCGCGGAGAAGGCTTCTCGAGGCAAACGGAAGATGCTAAAGGAGGAACAAGAACGCGAAATCAGTGGCATAATTAGCGTCAAAGCCAAGTGTGGCTTCGGTTACAAGACAGAAATCCGGCAATTGGTAGCGGACTATTGTGAGACCTTCGATCTTCGTAATCCGAACGGCGATTCAATCAGATTTGCAAATGGCTGAAAAATGTGCTATGCATTTTCTCAAACGAAAAACGCTAATCTAAATGTCACAGAGCCGTGATTGGGTTACAAGCAACCCATTTATTATCATCCCGTTCTATGACCTTTTGCAAACCAAAGTCAATGAGCTACAAGCCGGGATGCAACGTGCTGGAATACATTTGTCCCAAACAGCCCCAACATTTGGACTCTTAACGAATGTGGCTTTAATTTGGACCCCAAAGCTAAAATGGTGTATGCTGCGTCAACTGACATGGCGAAACTGGTTCGGCACAGCGAAGGGCGTGGTTAGCATACTGCACTGGCTTGCGTCAATGCACCCGGAGAATCACTACCCCTGCTGTTTGTTTTCAAAGGCGTGTACAAAACGCATGAACTCGCGAAATTCGACGTAGAAATGGAAGAAAAACAGCCTGGATGACTTCCAGAGTTTTCGCCAATTGGTTTCAGCGTTTTTGCGCAAAAGTACTTCAAAGACCGTTGTTGCTACTATTAGACGGTCGCTGCTCGCACATTTCTGTCGCTGTTATAAAGATGGCGATGGAGCCGAGCAGTAAGTATGAAAATATTCATATCCTAAAATTACCACCCCATGCTACAGATGTCATAAAGCCTTTAGATAAGAAAGTGCTCGACTACGTGAAGACAAACTGTAACGCAGATGTACGAGAATATCGACAACAAAACAATCCTAGTGGCCAGCTAATCAAGCCACAATTTTGTGAGTTGCTGATACAAACTTGTTCCAAACTGCCATCAAACGTTATCATAAAATCCTTCAAAGCAACTGGAATTTTGAACGTCAACATGAAAACTTGAAAGTCAACATCGCGAAGTACCATCAGAGCGGCTTAATCCTGGACTGTTGCGGAAATTTAGGCGTCTTTAGGCCTCTGGGCATCAAATTGTAGATTTGACAGAGGATGAATACAAAACATTAATCGTAGAACCGCCGTCGCCAACCAAATCGGCAAGTATCGTTTCGTCATCGAGGAATAGTGCCGCCCCTACAGCATCGCCTAATGCCAGCCTACGCAGAATGATACGTCGGAGAATACTTCCTGATGTTGCTTCCGAAACTGCGATACCCCCAAAGCCCGGCGTACCGCCAATTCCCACCTCAAATCCAACGACTAGAGATCAACAGTGGCGCTTCGAGTGGTAACTACAACGAGTGGGTGTTTTGGATCTGGATACAAGCCCACGCGAAGGCGAAACACCACACCGAGATGGAACCGCCACGCCGGCCCAAGATTCGGTAGCGACGTCAAACCAGGGAGAAGCTACGTTTTCCGCAAAAGGCGCAAAACACCACGTTATAAATCCAGTAGTGATAAAAAGACAGTCCGTCCAACGGCGAGGACGACGATGAGACGAGTTTGTCGTCGGCAGAAATACCCACCACAACGCTGCGAACAAAATTCCGCCGACAACGTGAAGCTGTTCGCGCAGCTGTGACAGCGGCCAATGGAACACTAAGCACGTATCCACTGAAGTTGGGAAAATCACAACATTTGATGTCAATGGCAACAAAAAGCAACTTGAAATGATGTTTCTCGAACAAACATTAAAAACGACGATTCTGATCATGCGTCTTTCCGTTGGCCACAGAAACCAGATGTAGAAGTCGTACGACTAGACATGATCATCGACGGACCCGGAACAAAAATGTGCAAATATCTTCAGTTCAATAAGGTACATGACGGAACAAAAAAGGCAAGTGAAACTGCCTTCAGAGTTCAACAGGGTAGATAGCTGGACAAAAGTATGCAAATGAAAGTACCTTCACAGGGTCAGTTCAATACGATAGATAGCGAAATAAACATAGGTAAATGAAACTGCCTTCACAGCGTCAGTTCAATAAGGTAGATAGCGGAACAAAAGTATGCAAATTAAAGTACCTACGCAGAGTCAGTTCAATAAGGTAGATAAGTATGTGAATGAAACTGCCTTCACAGCGTCAGTTCAATAAGTTAAAAATCTTGACTTTATAATCATATTCTGGGTACATACATCTCAAGCACGTTCCTTACATCGACACCTTAACCATTGGCCACCAGTGAGGATGTCGGCTGGCGGCCGCGGAGAAATCTGATAAACTCACACTTGTGTATATGTGCATCATTATATTATATGTATGTTATATATTTAAAAGAGCCGCCGTCGAACTTATTAGCAGTTTTGTGGCTGCTGTGAAGTCGGGAAGAGATAGGCAACCTGGTAGAGAGCCCGCTTGCTGATCCAAAGGTAGGAGGTGGTCAAATACCACCACTACCCAACTTTCAGTAAGCTGTTTATAAAATGCTTTCGTCGTTTAGCACCAAGAACTAAGCCTAAATGAAAAATATGTTCTATAACATATAGAGGTTCAAAAACCCAACCTCTACATGTTCAAAAGCCATGGAATCCATAACAAAAAACAACGTCATGAATTATGCTACCAGGAATAACTTACCAAGTACTACACAATTTGGGTTTAGGGGTCGCCGTTCTACTACACTACAACTAGTTGATTATTTCGAGGTCATCACATCCTGTATTGACTCCAAGGTCTGTGCTGCAAGGTCATGTTTGGACTTTTGCTGACGACACTTCTTTACTCAAAACAATCAGCAGGTCTACACCTGACGAGGATTGCAACACACTGCAAACAGACTTAAACAAGTGTCATGCTTGGGCTGTTGACTCTTTGATGTCTCTTTCCGTCCAGAAATGTACAGTGCTTCATTTTGGCCGAAATAACCCGTTACACTTGTACGAACTACGTGGTGAAGTCATTTCATCCAGCGACTCTGAACGATATCTTGGATTTATGTTGTCATCTTCTCTCAAATCGTCTGATCATTGCCGCGCTATTGCTTCTGTGGCTCATCGATTAATATCTGTTGTTGCTCGATCATTTGGTCGTCTCGATAAAAAAACATTCCTTCTGATTTACCTCGCTTTAATAAGGCCTAAACTAGAGTACGCATCTCCAGCTTGGTCGCCATATCTTCGCCGAGATATTAATTTGCTGGAAAGCGTTCAGCGTAGAGCAACCCGTTTGGTATACGGCCTCGACCACATGGACTACGACGACCGACTCCGATACTTATCACTACAAAAACTGGAAACAAGGCGATTCCGAGCGGATCTTATTCTTACTTACAAACTGGTTTATGGTTTGGTTGACTACGATCGTCACAGACTTTCCAACTTTGCTGAAGAAACCCGTCTCAGAGGCCATCAATTCAAAATCATCAAACCGCACGCTCATACAAACCCTCGTCTTCACAGCTTTGCACTGCGCGTCGTCAGGCTGTGGAATGATCTTCCGCGAAGTGTGGTCACGGCACCGTCGTTAGCAACATTTAAGCGACGCCTTCATGTCTCGGGGGCACTACCTGAACTCTGACACTCGCGTCGCTGCCTCGCTTTATTGTGTTTCAGTCCACCGTCGGTCCCCTGGAGATTGGGGACGAAATGCCGGTTGCGGATCATCATTACCAAACAATCAACAAGCCATGCTCATCGTGTTTCGCAATCCTGGTTAGACTTAAATAGATCGTACGGGAAGCTCGGATTCTTCTACTGCTGTTTTTCCGAACCTAGAGTCAACAATTTGCATCTCATCCCAAATACACGTCTATTTGTGTGCCAGATTTTCTATGCGTATTAATACTGGGCTCTACAAATGGATGCTTGGCATTTTTGGTTTTCCCTGGTTCTAAACACGTGCCCTCCCCGCTCCATGCTCCCTGGCCAAATTTTGGACTCCCCCGCGGTTCACCGCCTGTAGGCAAACTTTTTTGTTTCCAATCGGTCTAAAGTACATAAAATTTTATCAAAATTTGTAGTAAAATTACGTTGTGAAGCCAAAAATTTAGCTTCAAAATCGCTTCTCTCCGTCAAAAGCGTTTTGGCAGTGTTTCTGACGTGATTTTTAACAGTCTCTCTTTTGGCAAAATGCCCCTGGCAAAATCGGGCGCCCTGCGGTTCGGAACCAGAGGGCCCCGGTTCGTGCCCCCTTACCACATTTTCAGTGAATGGAGAGCCCAGTAATATGAAACTAAAAATTAAATTTATTCGATATGTACGAAATATATATAGTCAGATTGTGTAAAAATAGTGACCAAGTTGGGTAAAAAATAATTGCCATTGCATTGCAGCTAGAATACTAGGCCCTACTACCTTTAGTGCTATATATTGCCAGGGATTGCAACTTCGTTCACAGTGAGACAGGCCATCCCTAGCACAGTCGTTAGCTGTAGGAGTTGACGTGAGTGCAGATATTTCCACACTATGCAAAAAACTTTGAAGTTACCCTCACTTTTGTGCCACAAGCTACCAGGAGCATACAGGGCTATGGTCGTTTGTACATTGAGCGTACACAGACCCCACTATACAATGATACATCACACTTAATTCCGTTATCGACGTTCATTTTTCTACGGATCTTTTTTACCCCAAAACTTTGTAATAGACGATTGTAAAAAACGTTTTTATCCCCTGATGTTTTAACCTGACTTGGTTTATAACCCAAAATATGCTCGAGAGTGAGCTGAAGCGACTAGAGAATCAAAAACAGACCAGAATGCCTATATAACACCGACAAAGCGGCTATCCGATGGATCAATCTAAATATCGCACGGTGGCTGTAATCTTAGAAAAGATTTTCAACATAACGTGCAATGTCAACCGTGAAAATACAACAGCGCTTGCCTAGTAATAGTGTAATAGTAATAGTGCTTGAAAATACAACAGTGCTTGCTTACAATAGTGTAGCGCCGATGGTCAATCACTGGCCCCGCTAATCATTTTTCGAGGAAAAAATCTGCAACTTCATGGAGATTTCGAATCATTTAAAGCAAACATAATGTGCCGAAACGGGGGAGATCCGAGGAGAGATTTCTGAAAACTGACCTACGGTCGCCGGCAGCTATTATGCTCTTGCTGATTGAATATGTGGGCCATATGCGTAGCTGCTACGATCCGCTATACTTACTCCAATTGCTTCACCACTGGCTGCTCGGTGGCCTCAAACAGACGGCTGTTATTTTTTACACGGCTGTTGTTTGTTTTTACCCTTAACGTTGGGTAATGAAAAACAATTTTTATTGCTTGCTGGTTCAGAGCCACAATGTACGGGCAAACTATATATGGAACCTAGTAGCCACGTTGCATGGCTATGCTTCTTTATTACCCAGCCCTCCAACGATACCAACGAATTTTGATGCGAAGCCAAAATTTGTGGTGAAAGTTGTTTTTTACCCGATCTGACTATATATAATAAAGGCCAGTGGTAGTACTTAATTGAAGACGGGGATGGCAAACATGGCTGCTTTGGTGCTCATGTGAGGTCGGTCAAAGATACCTGTCTCCGTCGGTAGAACGGATGCTTTCGGATCCAAAGACATGGGGTCGATCGTTCGAGTCCCACCCCTACGCAACTATTCAGTACGCTGGTTCTCACATCCTTTCGTTGTTTAGCACAGCAGCTAAAACTAGGCGTAATTGAAAAATGTTCAATGACAGCTATATTATGTCGCATATTGCAGCTTGATAACTGTTGTGATGTCGGGCAGCGATAGCTCAGACGGTAGAGCGCCTGCTTGCTGATCCAAAGGCAGGAGGTCAAATACCATCTCTACCCAACTTTCAGTAAACTGTTTGTCACATCCTCTCGTCGTTTAGCACCCAACAATCAAGCCTAAATGAAAAAATATGTTCTATGACACGGAGATCGTACGGCAGCCTCGAATTATTCTACTGCCGCTTTACCGAACCTAGAATGAACAACCTGCGCCCCACCCGAAATACATTGTCTACCAGCATACCAACTTCTTATGCGTATTACTACGAAACCAAAAAATATAGTCGATATGTATGAAATATAGTATTATTCTACTCGGATTATTCTACTGCCGCTTTACCGAACCTAGAATGAACAACCTGCGCCCCACCCGAAATACATTGTCTACCAGCATACCAACTTCTTATGCGTATTACTACGAAATCAAAAAAATATAGTCGATATATATGAAATATATCGTATGTATAATAAAGGCCACTGGTGGGACTTAACTGACGACGGCGATGCCGAACATGGCTGCTTTGTTGCTCTTGCGAGGTCGGTCGGTACAGCGCATACTTGCATATCCACAGACAAGAAGTCGTGAGTTCGAATCCCCCGTCCAACTTTTCAACAATTGCTTTTTATAACCCTGTGGGAACAAATACAAAATTCTTTACCTAACACAATCCTCTACTCATTATGTATAACAACGATTATTTTATAACAAACATACTAGCTATGCCACAAAGAGCTTAAAATCAAAAGACTTATAAAACTTTATTTACTATAAATATTACTTAGCTTATGTCTTAACATTTGGTAACTACAGGATACGCCGTTTCCCTTGGTTTTTATAGTTCAAACATAACTCGCAACATTTTCAAGCAAGCGTGAATTTCTATCGTGTGTCAATATTTCGTGTCTAAAGTTATGTTATTTTCAATGTTATAGAAATGATAAATCTTCACAAAAAATGTGTTGTGATAACCAAATTTCCTTGTTTTTAACTTAATGGTTCATCGATCAATATAAAAGCAATTATATCTCAAGCAATTCGTACGTGGTAAACATAAACGTCCAGTTTAACAGCGGCCTTCCAACTCACTGCCTAAGCACACCAAATTAAGCCAAGTTTTAATGTAAGCCTGCTTTGCCATCATAAATGTGCCGCACAAATTTGTAATAAGATCGAGTTTATCTCCATGCTAGGTAGAGTTAAACCCTAATAAGATCGAGTTTATCTCCATGCTAGGTAGAGTTAAACCCTAATAAGATCGAGTTTATCTCCATGCTAGGTAGAGTTAAACCCTAATAAGATCGAGTTTATCTCCATGCTAGGTAGAGTTAAACCCTAATAAGATCGAGTTTATCTCCATGCTAGGTAGAGTTAAACCCCCAGTCTGAGGCGCTGGACCATTTCACTTTTTATCGGTGCACACCATGCCGCGCACTTTTGAATGCTCGGAAATTGTTCTTTCTTAGTCTTCAGAAGGGTGACAACAATTTGCTGTTTCGATTCTTGTAGAGGGATTTTGCAGACCACATTTGTTTACAGCACTCAAACGAGAAGCGTGCTCTTTAATGTCTTTATGTATTAGGACCAGTTATGGCCCTGAGAGTTCTAAGCTGCACCACCATTCCCAGTTATGGCGCTCGGACGACCCCGGTTCCAAGACTCGTTTAACCCTAGTTGACCTAAGGAACCGGTTTTCTTAGTACGCAGCCGTCGGGTTAACCAGGGTGTACGGCCTGTCCCCTATACTGGCCCACGGTATAGTGGTATTAAGGTCCCCCGAGGGAGGATTAATCTTTAAGACTGCTCAGAGGTAGTAAGGCCCACACCCCGCTTTCCCTCATATCCTAGTATCCGTTTTGTTTGAATCCCTTGCGCCCAAAACTTTCGAGCATGCAACCGCTCTTGTACAACCGTTTATCTAACCACGGTGCTGCCAACAAGCACAGTAGGTGCGTGGGTTCAACGAGAGCCGATCCCAAGGCCCGCTACCTTATGCAGAGTCTGCCTGTGAAAGTATATTGAAGTCCTTAATTCCAGAAGTTTTTCTTTACTTTTACTTGAACGAAGTCCTGAACGCTGATTGCTTTTCTGACTGGATACTTATCCTGTCTCCCGTTCTCACCGGCTATTGCTTGTCTACTTGACGAAGCACCACAGATAGATTATTATCTCATTAACTGACGAATCCAGCGCGCACTACAAACAACAAAGACATTTTACTACAACGAGACGGCTTACGAAACTATAAATGAGTGCCCGGCCCCGACAACACAGGGTCAAGACATGTGAATCTATCCTAACCACTTTCTCGTGTATATCTAATGATTTCCACTTGTGTGTTTTCCTCAAGCAAGTCCCTAGGTCTGGTTCATATTCCGCTGGTGGGGATTACTTTTAATAGAGAAAAGGCTTCCAGTTTTCGCGGTGCCAAGACGCATAAAATACGCCTGATCGCCTGTTTGTTATACACCCGCAACAGTGTCTTGCTTTGAGTGTCATTTAAACCCTAAGCGATCAATCTAGCGTGGAGTCACCTGCGCAGCCCTGTGGCAGAAGGTCGTGACCCCTAGCGTATGTGCCCGACCATATCTGAAAAGTTGCTGTCGCGGAGACTGAACGAAGACTGAAAGAGCTAGACAGTGCTAGTTGTCAATTGCAAGTGTCACTACCACGTTCCCCTGAATGCAGGGCAACTTTGGTTGCCCACTGTATTTGATTTTTAAAAGAAACTCTGAGTGGCTCGCTGCTGTAGCTGCACGGCTTGAATTGAGTACATGCTAATTCCGAAACCCCCAAGGGCAAGAGCTGAAATTTAAGGGAACGGTCCACACGAGTCTTTAGAGTGTTCACATTCCCTGGATCGCAGTTATCTCCTACCTTTTTGTATCAACCAAAATCGCTTCATTATTTCTCAATAGCCCGAAGTCATTCACACAACCTAGCCCGTGCGAAATTGTCATCCCGCTCCTCATTTATTTTCCCATAAAGTTGGGATATCCAGTAAATCAATTTGAGAACGCCACTTCCGTTGAAGCCAATTGGGACTGGGTGGGAACTAAAAGTGTACTAAGACCAGTTCTCCCCTTATTGTTGTTAATAAACAATGTATATTACTTTTGTTATACTCGTCAGTAACTATTACGGTAGTAACGCCCCACCCGCCAGATATGTTTGGGGTGATGTTTGCACCACAATGGAATTATCTCGATCTCGAATTGTGGTATCTGGTCGGCCCCATAGAAGGAAAGGTGGAATATTGTTGTGCAATAAGTAATTGTGTTCTATGTGTAGAAGAGGCTGCGCACTCGGGTGGACAGGAGACTAGGGGCGACATGTTCACGATTCTATTTTCGTGGTCATTGGTTCTGTACCCTAAGCTCGATCCCGGGGCGTACGCCCAATATTGCTGAAATAATTGATGATTTAACAATAAGTTGAATGTTATAAATGTATATCTATAGTACACTGCGTTGCAGGATGGGTGGGCACATCATGCGGAACTCTTATAAAAATTTAAATCCCGGAATTTTCGAGGCAATTCAAATTTCGGAGACCTATGCTGGGTTGCAGCGGTTGCATAATCTATTTGTATGGTGAAGTAGAAGTTATATGGAGAAGCGAAAGGCAAAGAACAATTACTAAACTCAAAAGGACCTCGTTCTAAAGAGGGTATTTTGAAAGCGAAAATTTTATATTTTTGTGGCAATTAATGGAATGCATAACTGCAACATTATCAATAGAGTGCCTCAAGGCTTCAAAATTTCGCATCCGGGTCAACCTATCCCTCACCCGTAAATACTTATGGACGCCTAATTAGGCGTTTAAACACCCAATAGTCAAAGCTTAAAAGTATCATCTAATGAACCAAAACCCCAATTTTTAGTTCTCTACATCTTCACGGGATCTAATGCTAAGTATTTCATCGAAAACTGGGACCACCCACGCCTACGGGCCCGCACACGACCTGCATAATCCACTTGGGACTCAAAATTTTATCGTATTTGGCACATAAAACGGCCTCTAACAGGCCACCTATTTGTGTAACGCTCAAAATTCTATTTTATCAGTAGGCGACCAGCCAGAGCTGGGTCCTGATCCCGCCCCGGCCGCCTACTCCTCTCCGTTCGCCAGCAACCTCGAAAACATTCCCAAATTTTAAAGAAGTTGCGAGCGCCTCGAGCGCTCGTATATTTTGTTATCTGAGCAAATATCGTCGACCAGCGCGAGGTTTAGCGGCCGATCTCGGCCAAGTCGTGTTGTTTGCTGCAGGCAATGTATTACGACGACGAGTGTCAACCAAGGCTGGCATTATTATTGTTTGGCTGTCGCAGTTTATGTGTTTTGTTATTATTATATAGAAATGAGTTTGAAATACGGGCTAAGAGATAAGAGAAAAAACAAAGAAAAACAGGTTGCGGGGGTGATGACCAGACTATAAAAAGAAAATGCCCGATGCAGCGTCGGGACCAGTCGATAAGTGTGGCCGCAGATTCGGCGTTTTTCGCTTATAGCGGTTGTCACCAAATTGTTCTTTTTCTTTGTAGCTTTCGTTTAAAATTTCAAAGTTCTTTTTGTTTTCAGCTCTTCCTAGGACGGTCTCTCGCTGTGCAAACGTGGTGTAGAGACCTTCCTAGTGCACTGTTGCGTTCAAAATTTCACTAGCAAGGGCGGCCCTTGCCGGTGCTGGAGTGTCCAATGGATACTTCGCGCACCCGTAAGTGCCGGAGCCCCGAACTTTTGGTAGTCAAAACTTCAGTCAAAACGATAGTAAGGTTTTCGAGCTTAATTTTTGTTTCGAAGATTGTGTCTGAAACTTTCCGCAGGATTTGAATATCGGCTGGTTACCGGCTTGCCGGGTCGCGCTTTTCCTTTTTGGATTCGGCGGGTGAAATGTTGCTTTTAAGTGCCGTGAATAGGAATCGGGAGTACGGAGTACACTCGGGAAGCGGCAAGGACACAGGGACACGTTAGGGGGGGCAAATGGCAGAAGAAATTGTGCTGACCTGGGGGCAGCCGTGGGCAGGTGCCGCAGCTGAGTGACAATAAATTTACTCTGCAGGGCCAATTTTTAACTTAGCTTATTACTCAGTAAAATTTGTAGCCGACCTTTCGATCTAACACAAGTTTTCCACGCCGTGTAGACACGGTATGGAACTTCATGGATTTTAATTAAACAGTTTAGGGCCTTCAGTTTCCAGCGGGCATGTTAGCACACTACGGGACCTCGGACCGCCCTACTCCCGCCCGAACCTCTTCGTTTTTGCTTTAGAGATCATCGCACACACTTTTAAGTTCGTAAAACGGTCTGGCTCGTATCGTAGGTCAAGAAGGCGGGAGTAGCTCCAGATCAGCCGAGTGAAAGGTATATCAACCGAAGAGCAGAAGAAATCCAACACCAAAACGTAGTCATTTGCAAACCGGGACACAGCAAGATTTTAACAGAAATTATGAAAAAAGACTCCCGATGAAACCGCTAAAATTCGAATTCGTGCATTGAGTGTTTTTGAAATGAGTAATGTCCGACAACCTTAAAACTCAGTCGTGTTTCACGCCGCGTTGACACGGTAGAGTACCTCATCCAATTTTGACAATCGCTAACTATCCCCGGGTAGATCCGGAAACTCCGATGGAAGTGAGGTATCACTACCCCTCGTGCGTTATGTCGGCCGCCTCCATCAAGCACTAGCGCCATGGAAGATTCTCGAGGTGTTTCAAAATGCAATGTCTACGGCTCTAGTTTTTCAAATTAAACCATTTTAAGTGAAGGAACGCGACGGCGATTACGCCGAGCCCTAGCGCTGTAAATGACTACGGACCAGAACGCGAAATAGTAATGCCAGGAGCGGCAGACGACCGAGATGGACACGAGTTGGAGTTAGCTGCGATTTGGCAGACCATAGCTGTTTTAAAAGATTCACCGAGACCGCACCCCATAGTCGAGTCAGTATCATAATGACTTCTCGCAAGCAACACGCTTCTCCAAGCTTAATCAAAATTAACAGACGCGGACTCCCACTCCGTATAGATGCGGTAGGGTTCCCGTTAACATGATTTGCATGTCAAGAGCATGGATCATAAATGTAGGAAGGCAGGCAACGCCGGCCGGTATTCAGGGGGCGCCGCTTTCTCTTCCCGCTTTGGTAAGATTATTCGCTCCCCACTTTGTATTAGTGCAGAGTGATTTTCTATTGCGATAAGAGTCTCAATTCACGTTGACAAGTTGGTTGTTCGCAGGTGACTCCACACCATGTGAAGTGGATCTAGAAAGAAACGGAGAGTGAAAGAGGGTTCAAGCACAGATAGAAAGGGGCATACAAGCACCGGTTGTAAAAACGGTAGCCAACCACTGGTTGTATGGGGAACGTCTACTCGCCTTAGAAATTTCTGTTCCGGGGGACGTTCAAGGGAAATCAAATTTGGGCTGGGAGTTTGTTTTCAGCGTTCATGCAATAGAATAGAGCGGGCAGGAATTCATATCATCACCTGTACTTGTTGCGGGTACACTGCGAGGTACCCCGGTTATATCCTTGTATGAATGTTATGCATACGTATTAGAATGCGTACTTGTTGTCCTTAATTAATAAAGTGTTAGAGTGTTACATCTATACTTAAGCAATACGTTTTACTAATACTGACTAAACAAAAATTTCCAAAACAAAAGACAAACACAATTTCGTAGGATCATGTCCTAACCGTAACGATATATATAGTGTAGGAAATAAAATCGAATCGATTAGGAATCTCGTGAACTGGTTAGGCGCCACTTAAGCATCGACTACCGAAACTGGCGTCCAGCTTAGCACAGAAACCTGTAGGAAATCTTTGGTCCCCTGACTAGATTAGATTACTGAGACTTGGTAATGACAGTATCCAGGTGGTCCCTAGAGCTCTATTTTAAAAGAGCACACCCGGGTTAGGCTAAACAGGGACATTGTCAGTCCTGAGTTCACGCGTACGAGAATAAAATACGGGGACTCACAACCGGTAAGGATTTGGATAGGATGAGGGAAAGGCGGGTCAGCCTTAAAACCTGTGAGCAGGCCTAGGGGTTGACCCTTCCTCAGGGGGACCTTCATACTGTTAGATATGTGGGCCATCATAGGGGTCAGGCTAAACACCCTGGTAAACCAGCCGGCAGTTCGCTAAGCAAAGCTTCGCACGGCACCACGTATAGAGAGCGGTGGTGCAGCTGGGATCCCTTAGGGCCAGAAATTATCCTAGTACAAACATTTAATTGGAGGCTACGCCGTGAAGCGTCAATAAATTTTGGAGCTAAAAGTGCTCTAAAATTGTTAGGCGGCCAGTGACCTCTTGCATAATATCAGATCCACAGGTTGTTATTGTACAAATTTAATTAGATTCCGGCGATATCATATTATTGGTGTATTTATCATGTAATATTCGCTTTGCATGTCATTATGAGGTTTTGTGGTTTGTAGCCGCGGTATTGAAACAGACGGGTCATTGCGTGCCGAGGCCGCGACATCTGTATTTTAGGGTAAAATAGTCTATGTTCGGTTTCTGAACCGCGCCACGCCAAGGCCAACAAAAAAAAAAGAAAAATAGCTGCGCTAGGCGGTAAACGTTCTTGGACCGCATAGATCAGGAATAAAGTGCTGGTTTGCTGAATAATTATACTGGAAGACGGATGAAAGAGATGTATCGCGTTTAGAAGACACTCGATTTGCGTAGGTCAGTTACGGTTCTCCCGGAGTTTGTTTTGGGATGACCTAAAGCCGGATTTTCAGGTTTACTACTAATCGTATTAAATCTATCCTAAGCTTACTGTTTAAATCATTTATCGACAGCGTCTGCTTGTCTGTAGACTAACGCTGTCACTGTGTATGGACTGTTTTGCCATCGCAGGCGACAAGTTTGACTAATAGCGATCGTCACTTGGTTGCCTAGTTGCTGCCTGGTTGGTTTGACTGGTTTTATTGCTCTGTTACCAATTACTGGGCAACACTAATTTATAAGTGTTATTTTAGTCCAGAACGGTGATAATCATCGAATACGACGATTCGTCCATTCGTCAACCAACTCTATTAATGTGTACATCGAGGCACTGAGCTGGTTCCGACGCAGACCGCGTGCTACCCAATCAAGGCGATTGTATTCGGCGACAATAAAGAGTTTTTGGATAGAAGAGTTGGTGACGGACTGTTTAACTGATGGTCAATATATGACTTTGAAATTTAGTATCTGGTAGCTTATATAATTTTGCTTTTATTTCATTGCTTTGTAACAAGTTATGCGCAAACATCTTCTCATTGTTTCTCTGTAATCGGTTAAGTTAATTGAAAAATTTGTCAGATCCGGTAACAGGCATTTAATCCTACTGGACGCACCTCCACACCGGGTGACCAGGCGTTGTCGACTATACTTAGTTGGAACCTCCTGGAGGGCGCGTTCACTGATCAACTGTTGTTGAAGTTCGCTCCCAAACTCCTCCTTTTTGCTTTTTGTGGGATGATTTTTAACTGATCAAGTTGGCATTAGCTGCTCACTGAGAACTAAAATTTCAGTTTAGCTATACATAGGATGAGTCAGCAACGGTATAGTTTTGTTAAGGACTACAGAGTTGTCACGCTAAGTGAGCAATAGAACGTCGTTAGTGGCTAGAATTGACATAAGCGAAGCAAAAATTTCACACGTCCAGTCACATACCTAAGGAATAAGCGAAGGAGTATAGTAGTGAATTCAAAGCTTGCTCAGCAGTAGAAGTTCCGCTGTTAAAGTAAACATTTATATACCTCGCTTTATATATTTATCATCCGTGCCCTGATCAGGCTTGAAACATGGAAGCCTCACAACTAACAACAAACAAGGATCATAAATAACGTCGGAACAAAAATATGTCTGTCGCCAGCGAGTGCAAATAGAACGTCGTTAACCGGCCTGTCAGGAGCCAATACTATAGGAAGTGGTACAGCCACTACGGCTGGTAGTACAAATGGACCAGGGCCCACCGTAACCGGGGACCCGTTAGTAGCAATACTACAGCAGCTCACGCAGCGGACAATCACGACGCCCATAATACAAGTAGGAGACATTACACCGTTTTCAGGAGCTGACGGACAGGACTTTGAAGCCTGGTTAACTACGTATGACTATCTAACGGATGCGAATGGATGGACGCTCGACCAGAAACTCATCTGCTTCCCGACTGTATTAAAGGTGAAGCGCTAAAGATCTACGAAAGTTTTCCTGACTGCCGGAAACAAACGTATGAAACCCTTTTCTACAACATGGGTTTCATGTACTCCTCATCGCAGCAAGACGATGAAGCACTAATTACGCTACGCATGCGCCTACAAGGAGACCGAGAATCGGTTGCTATGTAGAGACTAGACCTCCAAAATCAAGTGGACAAAGCATTGCCGGAGGTTGAAGGTGAACAACGTGACGCGTTACTACAAAAACTTCTGTGACAAGGACTGAGAAAAGAGTTAAAATCTGGCGTAATAGCGAAAACTTACCCGTCTTTCAAACACATGATGGATAAGCTTAAGTATAAGGAGGACGCCCTTTTAGCGTCCCAAAAGGAGGTGATCGGAACACCGGTTCGCAAAAGTAGCTGGTCTAAGATAGTAAACCCGCATGTATCAGAGAAGCGAAAACAACGAACTAGTGGATCAGATCCGTGAGGCATTAGACGAGAATAAACGCACCACGGCCGGTAGCGATGCTACTATCGCCCGGCTTATCGATTTACCAGCCAAGCGTACCGAGCAACACCAACTAAATGCAATGATGCAGAATAACGGAGCACCGTCGCTGGGCGCTACTGCAATACCCTCAACAACGCCAGTACGAAATCAATGTTTCCGATGGGGTTATTTAGGGTATTTCGCTCGAGAATGTCCGTATTATCCAATGAATGTATATGACACGCTGCAAAATGAATATACACGCTTAGCTACGCGAGCAGCGCTCAATTACATGTACAACGTACCACCACCAATCGCCGGCGAGTATGTTGGGCCACCGCCGCGATACAACAATCGCCCTCGGTATCGAGTAGTTGAACCTGGAACCGGAGGACGATACTCGCGACGCGACGATTGGAACAGTCCAGCTAATCGAAGGGGATACACCAGCTATGGGCAGCAAAGATATTATCGCCCTGAGCCTGCAACCTATAGTGGTCAGACCGATTTTATAATAGGCTTCGTGGACGCTGTACAACTGCGTATAACCAGCGAAACAATGGCTATACCCCAACATTCGAATAACACTATGCCGGACCATTCCAACCATACTCGGCAGAGGCATCACCTTATCGCCCGCGTACACCTAGTAATGGTTGGAATAATGCAAATCAAATAGTGGCAGTACCTCGAATTAGACCAACGCAGGCACCAATAAATAAGAGCAAGCGAATTGACCGTCGTAGTGCAGGCACAATGTCAGTCACCAGAGCAGCAGATCCTGAGCTAGCACACCGCTTAGATATTATGCGACATGAAATGCCAACTTTTAGGAGCGCGCCGGAGCTGACTTTGCCACTCGTTGAGCACAAATAAACATGATGATCGCTGAGGATGGAGCATGTGAGCAAAATAACTCGAATTTGGAAACTGAGCACAAATACATAAGGGAAAGTGAAACAGAACCAGGTTCATATCAAGTAAACCTATTACAAACAAGTAAGAACCCTTCACAAATATGGTCACAAGCGATCGGGTCGCGGTGCGGCAACGAAGAAAACCAAACATCTGAGGAATAAACAACTAATTACAGACAATTCAGATACAGTGAGGCACAAAGTAACACTGAACCAGTACGGCGCTCGGATTTATCGTTCCCAACCCCTGGCGCGCAGGGTGTGACCCGAGACTTTGTGAGTGATGGTTGGCAAAACCAATGTGTATTTATATCCTGATAGGGAGTGAGCGCGGAGTAATAATGGAAGCCAAGATACCCAGAGGAGTGACAGGGGAGGAGGAGTTAAGGAACATAAGGAACCAAAGGAACCTAATGTGCCCGATATTCCGAGTGAGAAATATGGGAGATGGCCGTTCGGACTTCGAGGGCCGATTAATAGGGCATCCGTGTCTGGCAATGACCCCAACGCTGGCACGTGTAACCCATCTCAGGTGGCGGGATATCGGATGAAACCTAATGGACGAGCGGAAGTGGAACCTAAGGAACTAATGGATGGAGATCCTAATGAACCTATGGATGGAAAGAAACCTAGAGAGGACTATAAGGGCCCATTAATAGGGATCGCGTGTTGGTAATGGCTCTAATGCCGGCACGGTTACAGCTGGTGAACCCGCGAATTTTCGTGAAGCCCATTTAATCGTCGAGGGCGATGGAAACGTATGTCCTAGCCTTATTCAAAATTGTATATGTGTAGCGCGGTGTAATTGTATGAATGTTCTTGCTGATATTGTTGATTCAAGGGTTGTTGTAAGCGCGGAACCAGAAGAACCTGCAGAGGAAGTAATGATCCAAGCGGAACCTAAATAGTGAACTTGCGGAACTAGCGGATGAGGTGAACCTAATGGAACCTAACCCAGAGAAACTTAGCGGATGGAATGGAATACCGAGGAATCTAATGAAATAGAACCGAGACCCAAGAGAGCAAAGTGAACCAAGGAACCTGGTGGATGCAGCCAATATAACTAAACTGACTTCCGCCAACTTATAGCGACCGTTTGAGGCCCCTGTAGTTTCTCGACCGACAGGGGAAGACCGCTCGTGGACACTGGTCAGGTGCGAAGGAGACCTTCAGAACTCGGGTCATTCTGATTGTCCTACATCCGTTCAAAATTCTAATGCGTATGTGTACCCTAGTATCTTTCAACCTGCCTGGGAAGACCGTTCGTGGACACTGGCCAGATGCGATGGAGGCCTTCGGAAAGTGAGATGTCCTGATTGCCCCAGCTCCGTTCAAACTTACAATTTGTGTGTATGACCTAAGTCGAATAGAGTTCGGTTTGTAAGTGTAGGTGCCACCAGATATGATAAGGTCAGGAATCGTGATCTATATTTGTTGTTGATCAATCTACCCACCCGGCAGGTGAGTATGTGTGTGGCCGACTGCGATCAGGTCGAAGCAAGTATGAATCATGTGTAAAACAGGAAGGGGAAGCTGCTCAATTTGAGAGTGAAAAGGGTTTCGGGTTATAAGGAGACAATGCCAAGCCGAGTGCCGAGAATATTTTGAGCATCGAAAATCATGATGATCGAGCTAACCTATATAAAACCATGGAACCCAACTATAATAAAGTGGAGTCTATTGATCTAGGAAAGAACAATGCTGATAATTAGAAACCAGTAGTAATCGGTAAAAGATCGAAAGTTATGACTATAACGCCCAGAGTAAACGAAACCGTAGAGAGAGCAAATGCGATAGAAATCCAGCAACAGGAAAATAAAACAGAAATCGTAACATGTCTATCAAGTGCAGAGAAAGCCCGCGAAATTGGAATCAACCCAAACGGATCTCCGGCTGATTTGGTGAAGTCTATTGAACAAGCATTACAGTCACCCAAATCAGTGGGAAGTGTACACTTTCGGCCGAGTTAGTATAGGTCTCGCCACTGACAATATCGGACCTGATTTAACCACGCCTAAGTACAAACTAGACTAAAGCCGCACACAAATAAACAAACAACACCTGTTAGACATCATATTAAGGAAACTGTTCGCACTGTATAATACCAGCGAAAAAGTGGAACCCCTAGTTTTGCAGGGACTGCCAGACGAGGAACGATTAATATTGTTGGGACCGGATTCAGAATTCGTGCCCGCAATCAAACCTGAAGGTCATGAAAAATTTCCTCACTACATTCTTGCACTACCTAAGCTACGTTTCGGAGAAGATCGAATGCCAATAAGAACACTCTTTTACCGAAGGATCCTAGTTGTGTCGGAGCGGATATGCCATGCCCATAAGTTGCTCAGAGCTCGGGCAGCTGAAACGGCCCAAATCGACCGACGGTGGGACGCTGCCGTCTTGTCCGGGCTGTTAGGGTTCGCACCTCCGTTCCTACACACTATGCCAGGGATACACGTCAGCACTTGCATGTTGAAGTACCTCGAAAGACTCTTGAAAATAGTTGTCCGGGTAATCAATTCGATGAGCACCGCACAAGCAATCACTGAGGTATATCGATCTCAAGTTCCAGTTCTCCAAACATGTATTGTGTGTGAAGAACGACATAATTTAAACTTCATGCCCATGGAGGAGTGCACTTTCGCTACTTATCACGGCGAGTGGCATCATACGGAAACCTGTCTGCTGATTATGGGACTATTAGGAGAGATGGAACAATAACCATTCGACCAAGCAGCACGCAGGGATTACATACAGACTATGAGGTTATAGCGTATAGTGAAGCCAACCTGGAATGGTTAGAAACCATAACAAGTGTACCATACATGTTGGATTACCTCGTTACCGAATTTGACGAATCCGGACGCAAAGCTACGGTGCTGTCAATACATCACATCATATACGCTGCAATGACTAACGCACTTTTCACAGAGAAGTTGGTAGTAAACAAAAGTGCGAGGAATTAGTATACCTACGATTATTGTGGTTACGTAAGCCTGCTCAACATATCTTGCAAAGTGACCCAATCAAAGACATGGACGAAATTCCAAACACAAACCACGACGCTGACGTAACGTTCATTGACGAGGAGAAGCTGGAAAGTGTGTTGAGTGCAGCACTCAGTGACGCCGGCGAGGACGAATTTGACATGCCCGCAATTGAATCACTCGACTCTGACGATATCATCTCAGAGTTAAGTTTCTTCGCGAACAATGAAAATGTCCGCAATGAACACGACAACACCGTTGATAGAAGTACCGGGCATCACCGATCGGATCAGTAAGGTCTTCTTCAAACGGATTAGGTCAATATGTAAAAGCTGCGGTAGGACTGCTAAGCCAAGGAATTTAAATAATGGGACTAGTAATAGTTTTGCTGATCCTCCACCAGTTAGGGCAAACTTGTGCTATTGCTATGACTTTTTCAGATGAAGTAGAACGCTTGGGAGCAATGGTAAATCAGCAAGTTGGTACTCTAATTGAACCCCAAGGCTTTGTGATAACTGCCTCGCAATCCACCTTCTTACTCATCATTTTGCGATTATCCATAGATGGATAAGTTATAGTTCACAATGGCCCCAACATCACCGTCCACGATTTTCCAGAGATACCTCTTAAAACGATTGCTTGGAGCTCACTGGAACACGCCAAGGTGACGAACCTGCAAGTTCAGCAAATAGCAGATGAGCAGAAGAAGAAGGTAATGGATTTTCCATACATTATTACACCCGGAGTAGCTCCATACCTCTGGATGCTCATTGTGCTGCTAGTCGTTGGCATAGGGGCAATAATCTATTTTAAGAAGAAATCCGACTTTTGTTCCAAATGCATAAAAGGACGCCTACAGCGCTGTTGGCAGCAGCGACCATGTGATCGGACAGAGCCAAAGCGACTCGAATTAAGCATTAAGACCGAAAATGAGTACGGTACTACAAACACGCCTCGACCAATGGTTTTAGCCCCAGCTGCTTCCAATAAACATTTAGAACCACGGACACTGAGCCCTCGTCGGTCAGCCCGAATAAATGCTACCAACGAGGACGAAAGCGTCGTTTTGGTGGAGCCCACCGAACTATTTGCTGTGTTTGAGCGAGCCCAACGTAGGGGACATGCACAGTAGCTTACCACCGACAAGTTAACGCAATACATCACATGGAAGCACCGCTGTTGATCAAAACTTTCATATACCGAACATCGGGGTGCTCACATCGATAGACATCGGTTCGGATGTTTCCATCGTATCGCAATACTTGGTAAGTATACTACGATTCCAGTTGCGCCCTGACGACTCCACTAAGACAGTATCTGCCAATAACAGGAATTAGCGCCAGATGGCAGTATAAGCGTACCTTTGTCGATCGGGTCCATGAAGGTACAAACAGATTTTTTTGTTGCTAAGACCGCACCTTATCCCTGCATCATAGGAACAAATTTCCTGTTCTAGTTGTCAAAATGCATTATATACTTTAAGGAGCGTTGCTTAGAAATTGCAGTTGATGAGGAAGAGGCTAAAATATCATTCGCCAGGTTAGAACGCTATGACCAGCCAGTAATTGCAGTAATGTGTAGGAGGCTCATTACTATCGAGCCGAACGCCGAAACATTTATCAACGCTATCCCTGAAATTGCAGAAATCGGTGTAGGCCCGGCATTATTTGTACCCGCATCAGAAATGGTCGATATTGCAATGGCACAGGCGTTAGTATTAAAGAGTCAAAAGACCATACCAATCGCAGTAATGAATTTCGGAAATACACCGGTCACTATTTATTCCGGAAAAACAATTGGCCATATCGAATCAATGATTAACCCTACCGTACAGTTTCTAAAGGACACAAACAAAAATTTGATTCGGCACAAGGAGCACAAACAGGCTAAACAATTAAATAACATCACGGCGCATCCTGTAAGAATCATCCCACACATTGAGGCAAGTAAACGCTCTATCGACAACGAAAGGGCTCAAACGGTCTTAAGTAAAATCGATTTTGATAAAACGTTATTATCAGCTTTCGAACTAAAGCAATTGAAAACCGCGATCGCTGAAAATGCAGACGTATTTAGCACGCATGATTTCGATCTAGGACGTTACATCGAGCATAGGCACAGCATAGAGACCGGGGATGCCAAATCGATCAAGCAGGCACCATATTGACTAGCGCAATCCTTACGTGAACCGCTCAGGAAGAACTAAACACCTTGTTAGATGCGGGACTAATATCACCATCAAGCTCACCTTGGGGTCACCAATAGTGTACGTGACCAAGTTTGATGGCTCGCTCCGGCTCTGTGTGGACTTTCGGAAGGAAAACACAGTAGCAGAATAGGACGCATATCCACTGTCCAGAATAGATGATATCTTGGGACGCCTCCGAAACACCAAGCTAATGTCGAGGTTAGACCTAAATAAAGGTTTCTCGCAGCTAGAATTAGACCCATAAACTAAAGATAAAACACCTTTCGTGACGATGCCCGGACTGTATGAATATAATGCCTACCATTCGGACTAAATTTGTCCCCTGGGGCCTTTCAACGTTGCATGTCTATGATTTTAAAGGGGCTCGAATGGGAAAATGTCTAATTTACATAGATATCCTAGTGTTCTCACCAACATTTGAAGCGCACCTAGCGAACTTAATTAGAGTTTTCTTCGAACGCTTTCGTACAGCAAATATAAAGCTAAAGCCCTCTAAATGCCATCTCGGACTTGGCAGTCTAAAATACTTAGGGTACATAATTATTACTGAAGGTGTCAAACCGGAACCAGAGAAAGCAATTGCAATTGAAGAATTTAAACGTCCGGAGACTTTGAAGCAGCTCCAAAATATCTTGAGACTCCTAGGGTACTACCACAAGCGTATACCCAATTATTGGGGCATCTGCGAGCCTCTAACCGAACTAAGACGTAAGCACATAGAATTTAAGTGGACATATAAATGTGAGGAAGCATTTAAGAAATTGAAACAATCATTGTTAGATGAACCGGTACTAGTACATCCTGATTTTACACAACCGTTCATGTTACAAACAGGCGCTTCAGGATACGCAATGGGCGTAGTACTGTCACAGAAAACCAAACAAGGCCTCAAGCCCATTGCATACGCAAGAAAGGCCCTACGGGATTATGGACGTAAGTACCCCGCAATAGAAGCTGAAGCTTTCGCAATTAGGTGGACCTGCGGGTACACTTTTGCATTATCTTGTAGGACATAAATTCCATGTAGAAACTGATCTCAAGCCGCTCAAGCCTTTATTCGATAAACCGCCTAGAAACTCACGCTTATCCCAGTGGCATAGCGAGTTACTGCTAGAATTCGGGGGATTCGAAATACAATATAGACCTGGTAAAGAAAACGGTAATGCTGACGCTTTGTCGCGGGACCCTAGGTATGACTCGTACGTAGGGTAGGAGGAGCAAGGAGATAACTATGAAGTCCTAATGGTGTGTCGGGGACGACCTACTGGACCTCATCCACCATAGTGCATGGGATCAATACCACCTACCGTACGCAGTACTTGCTGTAGCTCCGCTCGCTACTGGCGCACCAACCGCTATTACGGGGAGCCCAACCGCCCGCAGGTCAACCCAACCCCGAAGTCATCCTCTCGCAACTAGTTGCCGACGCTAATAACTACAGTACCCCCAGGAACGCTAACACAGCAAGCACCCCACCCTAAGCGCAATCCCAATTAGGATGAACCCAGAAGAAACACCAGTAATGTCGATACGCACAACCACTATCTCGAGTTCTGGAGGCAGACCTCAGGCTCGAAGGCCTAAAAAATCATTCCGGCCAGGATCAGAAACCGTTGGTTTTAGAGCAACCACACTACACACAGAACAAGAATTTGATAGGTTCATGAAACTAATGATGCACTATGAAACCGAGATATTAACAGTTAGGATAGAAGACGCACAAGACACCCATGAAAATATATACTTACCGTTCTTTTTGGGACCTTCCTGATTTTAATGTTGTACGGCTTTTACCGTACATCCAATGAAATGATGCGAAATTAGGATCGATATGGTGGTACTTATGTAACAAAACACGTCCTAAGGCTGAATTAGGTGCTCTGAGAATAGAAATGAAAACACATTATTTTGAACTAGCTCAAGATACTAAAATACTATACATGAAACCATTACAGCCAGGGGACATAAACTACAAATTGTGCGTCCTATCACGTTAGTTCAACAAGTGCTCAAGCACGAACACAACACCCTATATGGAGGACGTCCTACTGGCGAAATTGAAACAATTTTACTACTGGAAGGGTGTGTTCGAGCCCGCACAACAATAAATCAGGCGATGCACTCTATGCCAATCCGCTAAGGACCCGATTTCTCGGATAACCACCGGATTGGGCATGATTCCGTTGGCAAATCAACCAATGTAACGTGTATTTGTAGATATACTTCACATCCAAGTTCGGTCGCAAGTATGAAACCGCTATGTTATTGGATTCATAGATCAATTCACAAAATTTGCAATGGCCATAGCCATAAGGCACAAGGATGCTCACACAGCCGCACACATATTCTTATACGAGGTAGTAAATAGGTACGGAGCGCCTAGGGAGTTATTTTCTAGCAGAAGAGGTGCTTTCACTGCACACATGTTCGAAGACATGTGCCAAGATATGCAAATATTTAGGCACATGAGCCTAGCTTACCACCCACAAGCAAACGGTGAGATTGAAAGATTTAATAAGACGCTATTATATCTACTACGAGTAAGTGTACCGCAAAATGATCACCATTCTTCTGATGTATCCTTACCATTTTTTGTAATGGCTTACAATTCGTCGGTACACACAGCCACTAAGTATCCGACGTTTTTGCTAATGCATGGGTTTTATCCTAGATTGCCCGGAGAATTTGTCACACATAATGCATCGACGGGATACACCAAAGCTCACTCCTATAAGGCCAACGCGCAGCGCTGGATGGCTTCTATTAGGGAGCGTGCATACCAATTAATGAAAGCCGCACAAGAAATAAATCGGCTAAGATTCGACAGGCGAGCTAGTCTGCGTTTATAGGTACGATACCACACCAGGAACATCTAGGAAACTAACGCCACGTTGGCGTAGACCATACATAATACTAGGAATCACCCCGCCGTGCATGCGCGTAAGAATGCATTCTAATCCAGAAGCAATGGTGCATGTCGTGCACACATTAAAAGGACTAAGCCATGTTTTAGGGCAGTGGACCCAGTACGTAATGTAGGAGACTGGCTAGGTCATATATACGCTTTGGTATTGGAAAGAGGGTTAAGTGAACCGACTCAACGAATAATCACTGGTAGAGATTTTGTTACTGAAATAGAACCTGTAGATGAGGTAGCAGTACGTGCCGTAAGAACAGCGATTAGTAATAGCTCTGATACAGAAAGTGTTGAGATGGGTGACCCTAATGACCCTAACATTTATCGCCGAACCTCGAGCCGAACAAGCTGCGGCGGAACACGTAGAGTATCGGACCGACGAGTACGAACCCCAAAATCCACGGACGGTTAGGAATCGGATTCCATTGACCGATCCAGATAGGGAAGTAGAACGATCATGGCTACCAATAACGCAAGAACAAGTTACAGATCAAGAAGCCTTTTCATACATACCCGAGCCTGGCAGCAGTAGAGTACGAACAACATACGGTACCTGTAACCACGATGGAAGGAACAGTAGCCACCAACGAGGAATTCCATTCGGCGTACCCACTGTAGATCTTGGAATACTCTAAGTGCAACATTTCTATCCTGCAGATCTCACGCTCTCCACCATGCCCCGGAAAGCCTCTGGCGGAATCGTCCTACCTGGACCATGCACCTCGGAGGATCTGCGTTACGGTATTATGCTCGCTGCTCAAGACCACCCAATGTTCCAATCACGACAGCCGAACATATTATGGCGTCTCAGTTGCGAGTACCAATGGAGATGTCAACGCAAACCATCGGGGATTACACAGCAACCATGTGTCCTGACAGCGCTCCACCAGCAGCGGCCGACAAACCTATGTCACCCTATAATTGGGCTTATCGCGAACCTGCCATCATAAACCCACCTCTAGTACTCTCACCTATGTCTAGCGCGCTATCGGAGACTTATAGAGAAATAAGGGATGAGGGAGAGAGATCGGTTGAAGCGGACGACGAGAGAATCAGTCAGGCCTCGTAGGAACCATCCTCCGCCGAGCTACTCGGTAGGGCAGGACAGGAAACATCGAGTAGCGGTTCTAGAAGGCCTAGCTCCCAACAGGGGATCTCTGGTTCACGCGGCGGACGAACAAACACGGAATCAAATAGTGGAGCGCCAACACCCCATAGGGAACCAGTCGTCCAGGGACTATGGCACTCCTCCTCGCACACAAGCACCGACAGAAGAACGGAGAAAGACTCTCGTCCAACGAGCCACTCGGCGAAAGTAAGCAAAAACAGCACGAAGAGGTTCAACTGCTCAAATTGCTACTGCCGAACAGCCGGGAGCGTCCACGATGACAATCACCGAACTGATACGCTCCACTGCCGCTACTACATCTTCTGGAATCATGCGACCCAGCGCTGCTCATGTAACAGCCTATACTAGACATCTTTTGTACCGGCAGGCCAGACATCGGATCTTTAGGCCATAAAGCGCAGCATCAGACGAGGAGGTAGGAGAAGCCCTACGCGGAGGCAGAAGTGTGGCCTTCCAAGAGCGAGGAGTAACCATTGGGGAAGCCGCAGGGCCATCAAGCAGGCTAGCTTTTAGTACACGCGCACAATCCACTAGTGTCACCATTCAATGACCAGCGCACCAGTGTCGACTCTACGGCAAATCCTGATGGAAGAGCGCACCCCGGGCGGAACTGCACCACCGACCATATTCCTGCGATATCCTTCTAACCAAGAACTGAACCCAGCATCCTGGCAACGACAAACTCCCCGACCGCCGCCGTATGAGGAATCAGGACTCAGACGACCCTGACTAATACAACTCATGCTAGAACACAACAGAAGACGCCTTTCCAGCCCCGCCGAACACTATCATCTGGGCGTCCTGGAGCTAATGGGGTTTCAGGGCGAAGCCAAGGTGTTGGAAGAAATGGGTTTCTCCCCGAAAGAATTGCATCGCCCTACAGCGCCAGTAACGCAACAGTATTCGGCGGTGGCAGATGTAGTATCGGCCCCATCTAATGCGCCCAATCTTCAAGGCCAAATTCAACATCGACGAGTACACTGAGGAGTTGGAAGTTGGAGAAAACCGGCAGCCGGCAACTCCTGAGCAACTAGATGGACAATTTCTGGGGCATTGGTAAACCCACGCTCAGTGCAGCTACCACCGAGTGGTGTGCCAAAACGTAACCGGCCGTCTGTTGAAGGAATTTCGCGCATTTAATCGGGACGGTTTCATTCGATGGCCCCGGGTGATTATCGTTGGTGACTAGCAGGCCTACCACTCCTCGATATGGCGGACGAACACAATTGGCTCGTTCTCACATGGCCGACACTAAACATGGTGGAACTGCTGAAATGGGCCAACGCCCTGCTGACGCCGCACACTGACTGCATCTTCATTATAGGTGTATATGGCGACGTTTGGTTGGCAACCCGGCAAGCCTTCTCGCCGGGTACCTACTTCAAACGTATCAAACGCCACCTGGAAGTGTTGGATTGGCGCATCAGAGAGGAGCGTCCATTTTCGTCGCACCGGAAGCTCGTCATTAGGACGCTGACAAGTATACCGGCGATGCCTGGGCTCGGGAATTTCGTATCAAGAAGACAAAACTCACGAACCAACGGCAGGCACTCCGTAGCGTAATAATGCCACGGTGGCCCGCGCTGTTGATGGAGACCGAAGCCTGGGACGCGGTCGGACCCTTCTACCAGGGGGAGGACCGGCTAAGATGTAACGTACCCGTCGTATTACCGGCTTTCCAATCGGAATTGGTCACCTGGATCGAACGCCTCGTGCAGAGTAGAGAACTGTTCCGGCGAATCAGTGAACGTCCACCATCCAGAGGAGAAGATTACTACCAATTTAATAATGAATGAAAGAGCACGTAAGGGTACTATGACTTTAGGTTGTGGGGAGGGGAATAACGTTCATGATAATCACAATGTAACCGAAAACCCCAAAATATCACCTGGGCACGACAGGAACAAGTACGCTAGGCTTAAAGAATGTAGGATACACGACAAGTAAACGCGAGCGACGCAAATTACATACTGATTAAGTGACGGTAGGCTATACTTATTTAAGTTCTCTTTACAGATGAACGGCAACGACAACCGACGTTCCAATATATAACGATGGTGAACCGACCAACAATAAAACCCGGCGGGTGATTACCAGCGGTCGGACCGTGCGCTTCGCCGGAGACAGCATTATTCCAATTGCCAACGATTCCGGTGTATCAAGCGGACTTAAATAAACCATATGCTGCATTTCTTTCGCACGGCACCGACTGGTCGGAACTCTCAAACATGCATGAAACGCGGCACTGTTCAGAAATGACGGCATTATCGCCAACACGGTGGAAAGACATTATCATGTCCAGGTGTTGTCCCTTCTCGAACACCATGGCGCCACACAAGAGATTCTGCAATCAACCGACACACCCCTCCAAATCAAAACCAGAGCGCGAACAGTGAAGGACGAGCACATATGATATGTTACCAGCGCACGTCTCAAGCTATTACTGGAGCATCATGCGACCGATATTGCTCAATAGATTTGCCATTCCGGAGTATGCTCACATTCTCCAACTCACCGAAAACAGACAACTTCTCGAGGCCTCGACGGACTTCA